>BRDA01012198.1:19453-30119 GCA_036984385.1 Crenuchus spilurus | reverse complement strand
CTTCTTGCCACAGCTCGCATTGATATGCCATCCTGGATGAGCTGCACTACCTGAGCAACTTCTGTGGGTTGTAGACATCGTCTCATGCTACCTCTGTGGTGAGAGAATTGAGAAAATGCAGAAGTGATACACATTCTGTATACAGAATACACATACACCAAACACATTGGGGAGAAAATCGGATAAAAAAAAAAGAAGAAAAGAAAATGAGACTCAACAGAACACTGAGGACAGTAACAATCAAAGTTGCATACTGAACCTTACTATTCTTTGCTTCTAATGCCACCTCAACCTTCAGATAACCAGTGAGAAATGAACATCAGGACTTTCTTATTGGACAGTCCTCAACAATAAGCTCAAGTTATCTGGATAGCTAAGAAATCTGTAACTCCAGATTCTACAGTCCTGGCCAATTTGTTCTTATAGGTGTAAAAACAGGAACTTCTGATGTTTTCTAACAGTGTCCCAATACAATGTTTTGTAAGAGTCTATTATGATTAAATGTTGATAACAGTCTTTGGCAACAGGGAACAAGGAAGTTTACAGTGTATTCAGGTTTGCTCTATAACAAAGCAAACAAATCAAGGCTGATGACATGTTCCCTTACATATGTATTTTAGGGAACCTTTATCAAATCTTTGTTCTGTACTACCTACTCAATTTCCCCTGATCAACCAGCCAAGGCATGTTTGGTGTCAGAAGCATTTTTCTAGAAGGCTTTGTCACCTGGAAAGATTTTCAATGAAACATGTTCATTACAAACATGTCCACTGCAAAGTAAAGAAGCAAAAATCAGATTTACGTCAACCTCCAAACATGTCGATCAGCTATGCTTATGATAAGGGAGAATTCTTTTCGGCGAACCATTTTAATGCAGTCAGACTAGACATGCACTGCAGTCATTCAAATAGTTTCCTGCAAAGTGCACTATACAGGTACTTTTATGACCATTTTAGGGGAAATTGCAAAACAAAGGAAGTGAAATCATTGTTTGCCTCAAGGTTACACTGTGTAGGGAGTAATAATATAACCTCAAAACAGAAAAAGTTGACAGTTTGTGAATTCCAAATAAAAATCCAGTCTTTCTTAGATTTACTGTGATTTGTATTTCATTGCAGACAGTATGAAACCAAGATATTTAATGTTTTGTTTGGTCAATTTAATTTGTAAATATATACATTCCTTCATTTTTATGACCTGCAACACATTACAAAAATGGATGTTTTACAGCATTTACCACTTTGTAATGTTCCAATTTCTTTTCACAAACACTTAAAATATACTTTGCCACTGACGATACCAAGTGATGAAGGCTTTCAGGTGTTATTTTGTCCCATTTATTCTACAAACAGGTGTGCAACAGTACATGTTTGTCATTTGTTGCATTTTTCATTTTTAAATTCTCTTGGGGAACAGGTCAGGACTGCAAGAAGTCCAGTAGCAGTGCAGTCTATTACCTTTATCCTCTTCTGCAGCATGTGGTTTTGTATCAGAGGCGATTGCTCTAAGACTGCAAGGGAAGCTCAGCTTCCCCTAAAATGTCAAAAAATAAGTGATGAATAATATACTGTTGTGTGTACATGTCATTGACTAAATATGCACTACAACGCGCTCAACTTTTGTTCAGAATCAGCTTCTCATCACTGGTAACGACGCAGCTTTCCTCTCACTCATTCCCGCAGCTTCACAGGGCTTTAAACAGGGTGGACGCTCAGCGTCCACAGACTTCAATGGTAAAGCAAAGCGTGCAGCGAAACGAGACCAGTCATTGGATAAATCCTGGGCTTTGTCCCACCCATCGGACGCTCAGCGTCTCTGGGGGACTATGGGGCAGTGGGCTGGCCTCGGCTGGCCCAGACGCTCAGCTTCTGCATGATGATTGATTGACAGCTAAATGAGCGAATCAGCGATCTTTTGCTGTAAACATCCATGGGAGCATTTTTTTTTTCATTCTGTTCTGAGTTGAACCGAAGGCTTTCCTAATCAATGATCTATATTACTGGATAGGACACACGTGACTTTTGAACGCGCTGGCAAGGAGCCTCCATGTTGTGTGGAAGCAGGGCAAGATCGGAAGGAAGACAGCGTTTACAAACAACGAAAGGGCTGCAATGTTTTGTGTTTTATTGTTTTACTTATTGGAATTCTGTCAGCAGAGACCAGGGGATCACATTCCACAAGTATGTATTCATTTTAAAATTATTTATTAGGTAAAAAGATCAGACAAAAGTTGAACAAATTAGTTCTCTTTCAAGGACAGTAAAGACATACACACATACATGTATTGATGCTGTAATATGTATAGATCAGTACCTACTACAGGGCTCCTGTGAATGCTTGCAAAGTCTTATAAAGTCTTGTATACAACCTTGGTCAAAAATAATGTCTATAATGTCTTATTCTACAGATGGAAGTCTTGCTATTTCTTATATGGAATATTTCTCTTCACAAAGACATTAACTGGCTTGAATACAAGTAGTCAGGTATAACTTAAAGGTTACATGAAAACATGTAGAATTGTATGAATGTTAATAAATGAACTTAAACATTAAAAATCTGGTGCCTTTTAGTTGGAACAATAACACTAGCAACCAAATACAGGATTTCCATGAAAATTTATTACAAGTATTTCAATACTGTAACATTAAATTAACTCAGATGATACCATTGAATATTTCTACATTTACTTTAATATGTATGAGGTCTCCGTGTTCTTTACTTTGTATTAAGACAGTCGACAGGTTGAGAAAAATTGATAATTTGTGTAGAGCCATCAGTCACTAGCTAGTATCAGCAAGGCAAGAAAACATGACTATATTTATGTCAATGGCCATGCGATAGCAGCATTACACAATTTAATTATTTGTCTTCTTTGTAAATAACTTACATTTTGAAAATCTGATAATTATTAACGATTTTACAGCCATTAGAAGTCATGCAAGCAGTAAGGTCTAGAGAAAATGTCCGTTACAACGGATGCGAAAGCTGATAGTAGCCTAACGTGTCATCAACCATTTTAATACTTTGATTAATGTTAAAGAGCTTTTTATCCTCTTTGTAAAGAACTTTAAAGTTTGAAAATCGGACAATTATTAGCGAAGTTAGAGCTTTGAGAAGGCAGCAGTGTAGGCTATGTGCCATTGTTTACAAGCTTCACTTCCACACAACATGGCGGCTCCATGACGTCTCGCCGGCCTCAGTGCTAGCGAATAGGCAGCGTCCTATCCAGTAATATAGATCATTGTTCCTAATCATCTTAGCGGCATTTTCTTTGTTAAAAACGACTAGCGACAAATCGAGCTTCTATTTCTGGTGTTTTGTGTAGCTGCTTGTGTTTGGAGACTGACTTCTATCACTCTTTCTGACTTCTATCAAAGTTTCTGGCCAGCGGGTGCTGCTGAGCCTCTCCACCGTCACAAAGCACATCACAGGTGGACACAATTCACACTAGCCTCGCGCCAGTCCCAGCTAGCAAGCTAGCAGGTGTAAAGAGCTTCTCCTGTTTAAAGCGGCTCAAGTCTTACACCCGCAACACCATGAGCCAAGGCCGTTTAAGCAGCCTAGCTCTGCTGGCCATTGAGAGGACACTAGTCAAGTCCCTGGAAAAGACGCCTTGTTGGTACGACAGGGTCACAGATCATTTTCTTGAAAAGGAATGGAGGGTAGAATTTACATATAAATAAACCAACACATTTTATGATGTAGCCCGAAATTGAGCTTCCCCTCCTTAAAAGACCAGCATCCGCCACTGTTTTGTATTGTCTTGTTGAAAAATGCCTAGAAAAGATGGCAGCATATGTTGCACTAAAATCTCAGTGTACTTTTCAGGGTGTAAATGACCTATGCCATTGGCAAAGTGAAAGGGTTCTTCAGATTGATGAGAAATGTGTTGTAGATTGTTCTATACCAGAACCTTTTTGAAAATTATTCTATATAGTGCCCAAAAGGGCTCTGCTGTCATTACAATGTCATTTACAAAAGGTTTCTATACTGAAAAATGTACAGCAAATTCTTCATTTTAATGTACAAAGATGCCCCGTCAAACAACAGAGCTCTCACCTCGAGTGTTCACACCTATCTCATAAATACTCAATCTAGGAACCACTGAATGAGAAAAACACACCAACTCACATTTGTTAAAACTTTAGAAATGAAACTAGATACATAAAAAAACTAATGAGCAGTGTATAGCCAACACCTCTGTTCATTGAGTTCTGAGCTTAAAAGTCTAAAAATGTTTAGTCAAGGCATGTCAGACTACACCAGAGCGTCTGAAAAACCCTCAGACTCCAGGGTTAATCTCCTTGGCTGAGTAACAGGTTGCTAGCTAACCTAGCTAACTTAGCATTAGCAGATTCAGTTATGTCTCTGTGCATGTAACTGTACTCAGGGTTGCCAACACTCATGCCATGAGCTTCAATCTCATTCCTCACAACACACGTCTTTTCTCACACTAAATACTGTTGTAAAACTGTTGCTTTGAATTTATATTCCAATTCATACTTTTTGCGAATAATTTTGTTTATAATGGCGTTTTCATTAAATGTTTAAAACACCCGGCTTCTATATTATATAAAGAGCAGCCCGCTAACTGTTGTGATGTAACTGCAGGCTGCTGCTGCACAGTCTGTGTCTGAGGCTGTGTATGTGTGGCAATGCAGCACCGGATCTCAAACTTCACGTCTCCACTTCAAGGTTGCCAGGTGCATTAAAACCAAACTAAAGAAATGATCTAAAACCCACAATGTAGTACCTGAAACTAGCCGAAAATGTGTCACTGCCGTTTGAATATAACTGGCTATAAATTGCAAAAAAAAAAACATGTTAATCCTAATTTGTTTAAAATTTTTATTTTAATTTATGTTTTAAACATTTGTTTAAAATGTTTATTTTAATTTGTTTTTTTAAAGCTTTTTGCTTACATATTATTATTATTATTATTATTATTATTATTATAATTATTATTATAATTATTATTATTGAGTTATAAAATGATATCATCATTATTATTGTAACTCAATTTTAACCCGCATTTTCAAATAAGCTTATTTTGACGTGAACACGCCGAGACCTGGCAACCCTGCTCCACTTCCATCTCTTCTTTCTCTATACACGAGGCAGAAATCTCGCGTTGCTGGCCTTTCACTCTTTACTAGTAGCACTACAGGCACCTCTCCTCCCCTTCCTCTCTCTCTCTGTCTCTCTCCCTCCTCCCTTACCCCTCTGAGCGTACGAGATCAACCTCCCCGAAACCTGAGCGAGGCAGAGCCGCCGAAACGACACCCTCAGCACAACATGGCTACAATCGCGACCTCGACCAGGTTTACAGACGAGTACCAGCTCTACGAGGAGCTCGGAAAGTAAGCGACTGCAGCCGCGGCGCTGCGGGCTTTTCTCTCTTCTGTAGTGCTTCATCTGCCCTTTCCTGGCTTGCTCGGTTTGGTTTGTGTACTTTCAGTTGTGCAGCGCCTGTCAGAAAGCAGGAAGCCTGAGCTGAGGCAGTGTGTGCGGTGTTGTGTTGTTATCTGTGCAGAGAGGCTCAATGTTAGCTGTGCGGCACTCCAGCCGTCTGAATGGCGGTTTTAGCCCGTAGACTCAGTAAGAGAAAGCTCCGACTAGGTTAGCTAGCTGTCAGACGTGCAGAGCTGCATTAGTATGTTCAGACGCGGTCTGCTGCTGTCTAATGGAAGTGAATGACGTGATGGCAGCACACAGTCCTGCGTTATTCTGCAGCAGGCCTGCATGTTTGTGTTGTGCGTAACGAGCTGCTCCAGCAGTGCTGCTTCTCGGGCAGGATGGTGTCCTCCACCTGGAGCTCTCAGCACGGCCTCCATTTCTTCATTCATCTGAGTGTCTGTACCCACTCTGCAACGCTCTCCATCACATTTCTGATTACACATCAGCTGCTCTGTGTGCATACAGACATTTTCATGTGATGGAGTATTCTGTGTAAACACATACATTATTACATTTGATTATAGTGTTACATAGTCATAGGATATTGTTATTGTTATCTTTATTATCAAATGCCACATATATAGGATATCAGGAAGAAAGAGATGTGGGATTAATAAATTAATATAAACACCATGTTAATAAAGCATAATATTATTAATATATAATAATATATTAATTATTATTATTATTATTTTATTTTTATTATTATTTTTTTTATTTTAATTTGATAATTATTTTGTCATTATTAAATGCAGCATGATCAAGGATATGAGAAAGCAGTCAGGGTTTCATCAGTGTTAACGCATTTATAATAATAATAATAATTAATAATAATAATAATAATAATAATAATAATAATAATAATTAATTATTATTATTATTAAATGCCCCATAATCAAGGACACGAGAGCACAGTCAAACTTGGTTTTAATTCATTTGTTATTATGGCAATAATGTAAAAAATATTATTTATTTATTTATTTATTATAATAAAATGCTACACAAAACAGGATAAAAGAACACAGCCAAACTTGGGTTTAATTCATATGTTGCTGTTATTGTTATTATAATAATAATATTTTATTAACAAAGTACTTTGATTAAACCCAAGTTTGATTTCCTGTATACTTCATTGTGGTGTTTCATCGTCGTCATCATCATGTTTTATTAACATTGTGCTTTTATCAAGCCAAGTTTGGGTGCTTCAATCAATCAATAAAATGTTTTTATTATAGCGTTTTTTACAACGGACGTTGTCCCAAAGCAGCTGTTCATAATTAGCATCATACACTTTGAATCAAAACCCTTGCTTATCCTTGATTATGCTGCGTTTTCCAGTTAAAGACTTATAGTCCAATTAAATGAATGTATGTGAACATATGACTTCCTGTAGAATTAAGTGCTGATTTGTTTCTGTTAAAAACAGGGGTGCCTTCTCCGTAGTCCGGCGATGTGTAAAGAAATCAACCGGCCAGGAATATGCTGCTAAAATTATCAACACAAAAAAGCTGTCAGCAAGAGGTAAGGAACACAGCTGCTTGAATCCTTTGTTGTCCTCATCTGCCCTTTATGTCTCAGTGTTTTCTCTGAAATCTGGGGGTGCTGTGGTTGTTCATTTGTTTTCCTGGTAATGTTGCATCAGCAGCCCAAATCCAAGCTGTATATTATACCAGTTCCAGAAGCCGCCCCTAGCGTTTCCTAGTATGAGTAATAGACACTTATAATAGATCTTTAAATATACAGTGGAACCTTGGTTTTTGTCATTAATCCATTCTAAAATGCCAGATGATGACAAAAACGAACGATAACTAAAGCAACATTTCCTATAAAAAATTATGTAAATCTAGTTCATCTGTTCCAGACACTCTAAAATATTAACAAAAATACATTTTATATAGAATAACTATAGTTTTACATACAGAACACAATGAGAAATAAACACAAAAGACTAATGAAATGGGTTAATGAACAGTTAACACCACTCTTACAGGTTTACGCTCTGTTTTAGAGAGTGCCGGTGTGGTCCAACCTTTGTTTTGTACACCCGTTCTTGGGGTTCTCAGCTGCTATTTGTTTTCACACCCATTTTCAGGTGGTAGCGCAGCTCACTGTAGCTTTATTGTGACATGTTTTAGTTTGTTTTGAGTGTCATAAATTAGAAACAAAGCCCGAATGAGTGACGAACGCATGGGTGGATGCTTTGTTTTTGCAAAATTAGCGGGGAAAAAAATTCCCCCAAAAAAGCCGATGATAACCGAATTGTACGATAAGCAAGGTTCCACTGTAATGTAGTGAGGTTTACTTTTCAACAGTTCTACCCTAGCATTTGAACACAGTTGGACATCTGAGGTAAGGTGCAGTCCAGGGAGAGTTTAGACTGAAACAGGTGCAGTGACAAATAGAGCTGTATGCGTGTTTCTTGGTGTGATAATAAATAAAACTGCTTTGGCTTCTCTTTGTTGTACTGCTGTTGTATATTGTATTAATGTGGCTATGTCAGAGAAATGTGATACTGCACTGCACTTTTTGCAGCATTTGTGTTTTATTTTTTTCTCATTGTCTTGTCCTGTGACTAGACGAGTTGCACTTCAATGCCGACAGTATCACTGGAGCTAATTAAGCTCCCAGTGAGGAAGGGCTGGATACTTGAGCCCCAGCCTCCTGTTCTGTCACGAGAAACAAAAGCTGCAGATCTATTTCTGGAAAGTGGACACTCTCAGTACCTGGCCCTTAGCATATCGGGTTAACGCAGTCTTGTTTGACACTGATGAAGATGGATAATTATTAGACTATTCTTTTGAATGTTCCACACTTTCGCCTTTTGCTTGTTCGGAAATCGTCGCCCTGTCCTCTCCAACTGGAGTTCTGATAATGTTCCGACATTGATAATTGATCGATTATTCTTCCGTTTCTTCTGAAGTGTCTCTGTGATCACTTGCAGCCCTGTTGGAGCTCAGTGCTCAACGCTACATGCCGGGTCATATCTACAATATTGCTAATGCAGTTATATATGCAACCCTGACCATGCAGAGATGAAATTCAGGGTGTGGAAACGTTCCTTCAGAGTGATGAGATCAATAGCCTGCTCAGTATTTCTTTGGTGTCAGATTCGCTTAAAGTTCCATTCCATGTTTCCAGTCATGTGAAGGTCCACACCAGACTGACCTTTCAGTTTTAAGTGCATAATGAGCCACCTGGTTGGTTATCATTAATGTTAGGTTAGCATGTGGTCCTCTTTGTATCCAACTTTTACCTTTTTTATACTCTTTATTGTTGTCAAATGATGATCATCTACAATAGTCATATTCTCATTACGTCATGTAATAAGCTGTCAATGTTAACAAGGTCATATGAGCCACATGGGCTTTAGGGGCCTCAGCTGAGGGTCTCTGAACACAGTGATGGTAAAATCAATGGGAAAATCCGCTTATGTTGATGAGGATATCCTTTTAGAGATGGGGGTATTGTTATACACCTTCAGCATCACTCTTTATAGTGCCTCGCAAACAAACAAACAAACTGCGCCATAACTAAGCCTAACCATATTCTGGGCAATGTCAGAGCACATGATGAAAGTGACACATTGACCAACATTCTTGCACATGGAGGAATCTGACCTCTGCATTTAAGCCATCCATGAAGCACACACACACACACACACACAGTAGTGGGCAGATTAGGTGGGGGCTAGGTGCTTTGCTCAAAGGCAGTTCGGTTGGGTTTGGGCTTGTGGGATTGAACCTACAACCTTCCAATCACAAGTCTGGTTCTTTAACCACAATCCCAGAGTTCTCCCATTATCCCTATGATATTATAGATAATGAAAAGCATTGATGGAATAAATCTGAACAGGTATACCATTTTTGCAGCAAAATGTACAGTACTAGTCAGAAGTGTGGACACACCTTCTCATTCAATGTTTACATTTTTTTTCTTTTTTTTCCTACATTGTAAATGAACACTGAAGTCATACAGACTCTGAGTGAACACATGTAGTATCATGTAGTAAAGTTAAAAGTGTTAAACAAACCAAAACATGTTTTAGATTTTACTTCAAAGTAGACACACAACTGATGTCTCAAACACATTAAGAGGCAAGAAATGCAAGTCATGAAATCTTGACAAGACACAGCTGTTAACTGAAAGCCATTCCAGGTGACTACCTCATAAAGCTGACTGAGAAAATGCCAAGAAAGCTGCATCTAACCAAGAGGTGCCTACTGTGAAGAATGTCAAATATAAACATGTGTGTTTAACACTTGTTTGGTTACAAAATAATTACATATGTGTTTATTCATAGTCTGGATGACTTTAGTATTAATAGGCACACACACCAGGACAATTTAGAGTTCCCAGTTCAGCTAACCTCCATGTTTTTGGACTGTGGGAAGAAACCAGAGACCCTGAAGGAAACCCATGCAGACACGAGGAGAACAAGCAAACTCCACAACGATGAGGACTCGAAAATGCAAACTCAACTAATCTATTTTACGAGCAAAATCATAGACACCAAACATACAGTAACAGTCAAAGATTTGGACACACATTCTGGACATTCAGTGATGTTTCATGATTTAAAAATGTTCTCCATTGTAGATTAATGGATTGGTGCCCTGCCCTGAGTAGGGTTGCAAAGGGGTGGAAAATTTCCAGAAACTTTCCATGGGAAGTTAAGTTAAACTTTCTATGGGAATTATTGGGAATTTATGGGAATTAACTGAGGAACAATAAACATTATGAATTATGAACAACAAAAACATGAACATGAACTCCCCCACCCAATCAAAAAGTATCCCTGCATGTGATGGAGGAGTGCACAGTGCATGCAGGGGGCGTGGCCTCAGTAGTCTTGCAGTAAGCAGTGCTGTGTGCATGTGATTGAGGAGTGTACTTGCATTAAATCTGGTTGTTTTATCCAAGATTATGCTACAATACAGTGAGGAAAATAAGTATTTGAACACCCTGTGAATCTGCAAGTTCTCCCACTTAGAAATCATGGAGGGTTGTGAAATTTTAATCTTAGCTGCATGTCCACTGTGAGAGACATAATCTAAAAGAAAAAAATCCAGAAATCACAATGTATGATTTTTTAAATTATTTATTTGTGTGTTACTGCTGTAAATAAGTATTTGAACACCTGCCAATCAGCAAACATTCTGATCATGGTTTAAAGTCATGCATGGCAAGGAAGGTTTCCCTGCTTAAATCA
>BRDA01012198.1:15000-17298 GCA_036984385.1 Crenuchus spilurus | reverse complement strand
CAGCTCCCCGTGTTCATGAAGTCCTGTAACGACAATAACTGGAAAGGAGAGGTTAATTACAAAAAGCTAAACTGAACAGGTGGGTTTTGAGTCTACTTTGAGGATAGGTTTAACAGTCATAATGTAGGATGGTGAACACTAGGGTGAGCTCTAACATTGTTCTAGAGCTGCTACACTGATTTGGCTGCCTGTAGATGTGCCTGCAAATGTACCTTTTTTTTGTTGACTGGCCTCATGAGTTCAGACTGATTTAAAAAAAAAATTGTTGGTTTTTATATATATATATAAAAGAATTTTTTCCCAATTAATCGGTCTATCCCTAACTGTAGTAGCCCCGGGTAGTTGACCAGCAAAGTCTTGATTGGTGCTTTAAGACCTGCAGTGCAGTAGTTCCATTCACATGCTATTAATTATCTCATGCAATGCTGACCTCCTCAGGCCTGCAAGGGTTTAGAAAGTGCAGCTCAAACTCATTTTTAATGCATTTGTCACCGCCAAGAGCTGCTGGTTTGAAGCTGTGTAGAGATGTGTAGGCCAGCTTTAGGGATCCAGTGGGCAGCAAGAATGCTCTGTGAACAATATGGGGAGGCTGAGCTGCTAGAGCACTATCACAAATACATACAAAGATTGTCAACCAGTGGTTCGTTATCACTCATACAGAACATGTACCTTGTAGATGTAAACACAAGTCACCTCAAAGAGCCCTACGATCAAGAAATAGGTACTGAGCTGTCAGTGGGGTGCTATGAAGTGACTAAAACCATATTCTTGCCCACACTGTTTAGAACAAATCAAGTGCATTAGATTTTGGACACAACTTTTTCAATTTAGCAATATTAATGTAACGATACCCCACACATGGACACACGGACCCCCACGGAGCTGCAGGGCAATGCAGGGAGACTCACACAAACAGAACACCTGACCTACTCAGTTGTCTTCTGCTAAAGAGATTGGACATAGAACTTCATACTTGAGGAGAGTTCCAAAATCAAGAGCTTGACCCCTAAATTTCAAACTTATACAGTAGTTCTTACCTTCTTGTCTGTGGTAGGGTTCCTGCGGGGTTTTAAGTCTAAAATTCAAAACTTTAAATTTAAGGCCTTAAAAAGTCTTAAAAATGACCAGATATCCATCCAAGGTCTTGAATTTATTAAAGTCTTAAATTTTTACTTTTAATTCTAGGGAAGCGTCGTCTAATCGGAAGTTAATTTTGCTAACTTCTGCTAATGTCTGCTAAATGCATCTCTGTTTCTCTGGGGGGGCTACCGTTGTCGGCCATTGTCATTAAACTACAAATGCCATGATATCTGCATGATAACGCTCGTGAATACAGTGTTGGCATCTTTTGTTCTATATTTAGCACGTTTTCAGACTTTTTTTCCAAAAAAGTGACTAGAGACACATCTCTCGAATTTTCCTCGTGTTTTGGATGTAATTGGATGTGCCATTATGTTTGTGCCACAATTTTGAGCATGCATGGATGTGTTGAGCGACCAAGAAGATATTTGCACCCACGTGAACTCAATATTGTATACAAATCTCTCCTGCATGCTAAACCTCTCTCTGTGGCTAATTGAGAATGACGTATAAAGAAGGAAGTCAAATGCCGTGAGAAGAACATACAAAGACAAGCTTGTACAACTCAAAACCCTTGAAACTGAGATCGGTGATAAAAAAAAAAAGAACTCAGACATATGTAGGGTGAGGATGTATTTAGACATGCTAGTGTTGTGTTGGTAAGGTTACTTGTGTTGAGAATGTAATTATTTTGATTATCTTTTCTAATATCAAATTAATTAATCCTTTTCTATAACTGAATTAATAAAAATCAAATGTTTTGAGAATATTTGGGATCATTAGAATGTTTCTGACAGTTTGTCATGTTGGTCTTAAATTTCACTTAGAATGGTCTTAAAAGGTCTTAATAAAGACTTAAATTTAACTCACTGAAACGTGCAAGAACCCTGCTGTGGATATTAGGGATGAAACGGTTAGAAAATTGAATACATGATTATAGTAAACAAAATGTTAAATATCTATGTATATACTAGGTGTGACCTGCAAAAGTCACTGATTCGACTATTTGATTCGGAGGACCCCTATTCGGCTATGAACGTCATAGTCGAATGTACCATTCTGACTGCATGGGGGTGCCCAAGGCTGCTGCTAAGCATTAGTTGTTACATGAAATGTCTTTGTTTTTGTTATATATAGCCTTTTGTCAAATAAAATCATCCTAATTTCTGTTAATAAAATGTTTTAAATGATGTGTGCACATTAACAATAGGCTTCTTC
>BRDA01012198.1:0-10000 GCA_036984385.1 Crenuchus spilurus | reverse complement strand
TGACCAGACAAAACAGGAAATATATTTGGTTCATACTGTCTGCACTAAAGTAAAAGTCAAACTAAATGTAAGAAACTCTTTTTTTTTTTTTATGTGCATTTTTTCATACTGTCCCATCCTTTTCTGATTTATAGTTATACATACCCATTGACTGTCTCTGTTTGTCTCTCTGTCTCTCTCACTCTCTCTTTATCTCAGCCTGAGAACCTGCTGTTGGCCAGTAAGATGAAGGGGGCTGCAGTGAAGTTGGCTGACTTTGGGCTGGCCATTGAGGTGCAGGGTGACCAACAGGCCTGGTTTGGTAAGGACGTTTGCACACCTGCACCAACACAGCCAGTCTACTAAAATTTCAGCCCTCATTCTGAGCCTCATGTTAGTTAATCGACAGATTTGAAAACTGAATTTTCTGAAATGACACCGGCTCCTACCACCTGTACCACGTACCCTTGACTTTTCTCTTCAGTGGGCAATCCCTAATGCCATCTTAAGGGCTGCTCCATTACTAAAAGCTGCAGTTTATTAAATGAGCCCTTTGAGAGATAAAATAACTGTAGATGTCAGCAGCAGAACTTTCCCAAAAATCACTGACGGTTCACTTTTCTAACACTATCCCCCACCACAAAATAAAAAAATGGCTGTTTGAACAGCCAGTGGGAGTTTCTTCCTTGGTGCTAGAACAGAGAAGAGTCTTGATGCTAGTCTTCCCTGTGTCTTGAAGGATGGCGGGTCAAGCTGAGCCATACTAGAATCTGGAAGGATTCGTGGTGCGACTCGAGACTTGGTCCATTAGGTAGGGAGTTGCTGGTCCATTTCTTGCTTTGTAAGCGAGGATCAGGGTTTTGAATCTGACGTCGGCAGCTACAGGAAGCCAGTGAAGTGAAGGCAGCAGTGGAGTGACCTGAGAGAACTTGGAATGACTGAAGACCAGCCGAGCAGCTGCATTCTGGATCAGCTGCAGGGGCCTGATGGCTCTCATAGGAAGACCAGCCAGGATCGAGTATCAGTAGTCAAGTCTTGAGATGACAAGAGACTGTACAAGCACCTGGGTGGCATCCTGGGTTAAATTGTAATTAGTGAGTTAGGGTACTGTAGTGAAGACTGTTTTGCGCTGTCCCTTATTGCCTTGTCCTGTGAATGACTTCTGGTGTTATATGGAAGCACAGAAAACACATTACTCTCTTCAACATACACTGATTCTTTCTCTTAGTGTGGAGGCTGTAGATGATCTATTGGTGTAGAATAGGGCTGTAGAGGATAGATGGTGACTCAGTGAGTGCTTACAGACCTCTGAAAGCCTTCACACAAAGATGCTTAACCTTTCTACCACATTTGGACGTACAGACTCTATTTATCTCTCAAGTAATAGAGACCTTTACTCGACTGCTTATTTGGAAAAAAATAGTCTCATACTTCTAGTAAGTACACACGAAACGGTAGACACAACATTACAGTATTTCTGTGCTTCTGCATGACTGTTCTGCTGCCACCTGTTGTCATTCCTTTGCACAGTTGTACTGGTTTAATATATAAATGTATCACTATAACAGAAATGCTACTATAATGGTAACAGCTTTGGATAAAGAGTAATAACACGTTAACAGTCATGTGTATGCTGACAAATACAGCTTATCACAATTGTATTAAATAACTTTTTAATAACCTTTTTCCAGTGGAGAAAAGAGCCCAAATCAAGCACAGCCTTACTTATTAGTAATTATGGTTAGCAGTTAGTTTCTAGTTAAATAAATAAATAACTGTCTAATAACTGGTGGGGCAGCTGTGGCCTGGCGATTAGGGGCCTTGTCTTATGACTGGAAGGTTGCCAGGTCCCGTGACTTTCAGGCAATCAGTCTGTGGCACTGTTGAGGTGGTATGGAAGCCCAGGTTGCTTTGTTAGAGGCCTTCAGTTCATCTGCATTGTTGGGTCTGGTGTCTCTCATCTTCCTCTGGACAGTAGCTCATAGACTCTCTGTGAGGTTTAGCTCAGGTGAGTTTACTGCCCAGCAAGGTGATACTGTGGTTATTAAACCAGGTGTTGGTACTTTTGGCATTGTGGGCAGTGCCAAGTCCTGCTGGAAAAATGAGACATCTCCATAACTCTCGTCAGCAAAGGAAACATGAAGTGCTCTAAAATGTCCTGGTATACATTGCGCTGACTTTGGACTTGATATAACACAGTGGACCAACACCAGCAGATAACATGACTCCTTAAACCATCACTGATGGTGGAAACTTCAGACCTCAAGCAGCTTAGATTGTGTGCCTCTCCTCACTTCCTTCAGACTCTGAGACAGTGATTTCCAAATGAAATGATTTACTTTCAGTGCATATATAATGTCAATAGTCATAGTTTAGATTTCACTGCTGTTTTGTCTCTATAGGTTTTGCAGGTACTCCTGGATATCTGTCCCCTGAGGTTCTGAGGAAGGACCCTTACGGCAAGCCGGTGGACATTTGGGCCTGCGGTACATCCTCTTGGTTCTTATTGGTTGTCTTTGTTATATTGAGGGTGTAGTGTACCCGGTATGACCCCACTTGTTTGCGTGTGTGTTCAGGTGTGATTCTGTACATTCTGCTGGTTGGCTACCCCCCGTTCTGGGATGAGGACCAACACAAACTCTATCAGCAAATCAAGGCAGGAGCCTATGATGTGAGTAATCAGATCTTTGATTCAGTCTTTATTTTGTGTGTGTTATGTTGTGTTATGAGAAAGAGATATGACGGTTCACATTTGTCACGGTGTCTGTATCATGTATACTCTCTGACTGAATGTGTGTGGTTAGTTGTAAGACGATGTGTTTAAAGGAAGAATTCTGCATTTTTCAAACCGGATAAAACAACATCAGTAAGACTTCCATGTGTTTCTCATCTTAACACATGAATTGTTGGTGTTTAGTGGTTGTAGCTTTAAGTCTGTTACATGCAGTGAAGATGGTGCTTCAGCAGAGTTGTTTAAAAAAAAAAATTTTAACTCAGTAAAATATTATTTTTTATTTTAATTATTTCTGTTTTTTTTTTATTTTTTTTTATAAAATATTTTGTTTGATTTAACTTTAAACTTTTTGCAACTTCATGCAACCATAAAATGTTAGTTTATTGTTTTATGGCATTTTGGCATTCAGTATAATTATACAATTAATTAGGAATCATATTAAAATAATATTAAAATAATAAATACATCACATAATATTATAATTATATATATTTACGAAAACAGGATTAAAAAAATTGAATATTGTGGATAAATCAACCCAAACTATGTCTGTTTTTACAGAAAAAAAAGAAATTAGGATCACATCAGACCCATTCCAAAAAATTACAATATCATGGAAAAGTTGATTAATTTCTATAATTCCATTCAAAAAGTTAAACTTTCGTAGATTATAGATTCAGGGTCCACAATTTAAATGATTTCAAGTATTTATTTGTTTATTTTTGCATAATTAATTGGGCTTCCAGCTCAAAAAAAAAGTCAGCCGTGGCCTGGTGGTTAGAGAACTGGGCTTGTGATCTGAAGGTTGCCGGTTCGATTCCCAGATCCAACAGGTCATGACTGAAGTGCCCTTGAGCAAGGCACCTAACCTCTAGCTGCTCCCCGGGCCCTGTGACCAGGACTGCCCACCGCGCCGGGCACATGTACTCACTGCCCCCTAGTGTGTGTTCACTAGTGTTTAATGTGTGTTTCACTGCACGGATTGGGTTAAATTGCAGAGAATCCATTTCCTAAGTGTGTAAAAAGCACAAGGATCAAAACAGTAATCTAAATCTAAAAATAAAACCCATGAAAACAGGATTTTACAAAAATTATAATACTGTGGAGAAATCAGCCCAAACAACTTCTCAATTTTTGCAGAAAAAAGAAATTAGGATCACATCAAATCAATCAAAATATGGCACTTTCAAAACGATATGTCAATCTTCAGTACTTTGTTGGGAATCCCTTTGCTTTAATCACTCCCTCGATGCGACGTGGCTCTTTGTTGTTGGGTCTCGTGGCCCTCATTTTCAATTATTGTGAAATTTAAAATAGTTACAGTAGGGTCTTCCAAGCTTTCAAAAAATCTAACTCCCACCCTCTTACTTTAATATTTAGGATATTTAGGCTCAATGCAAGCAAAGTTTCTAATATAAGTGATTATTGCCAGTTTATACAGACATCATTGACCCCAAATATCATCTTCTCTTGATCAAAAATTACTTTTACTTTTCCACAGTAGCATCAGATGGAAGGGTGAGAGGAAAGAACAAAAATGAATGCATACCCTAGACCCCCCTAGTATGTACATATTTGAAATGTTCATCCACAGAATTTAAGACCTAATTTAATTTAAATTAATTTTAATCCTTTTCAAATGATTCATGTACATGTGATGGACATGAAGCTGAAAAATGCTGCAGTATTATTAGATTCTCTTTATCAGCAGTGTTGCTCCTTTTCCCTCTCTAACATCTTCATTTTTTATCCTCTCTTTCTTTCCTTTGCTCTGTCCTCCTGTCTCAGTTTCCTTCACCAGAGTGGGACACTGTTACCCCAGAGGCCAAGAACCTCATCAACCAGATGCTGACCATCAACCCTGCGAAGAGGATCACTGCTGACCAGGCACTCAAGCATCCATGGGTCTGCGTAAGTGCTTCAGTTCTGAGCTTTCATCCTTTACAGAAAATCTGTCAAGTCTCACATCCTTTTGTTACTGTTGAAGTGTAATAAACAGTCAGCTGAGGCCATCTGATAGCATCTGTAGCACTTGGACTAACAGACTAGATCAAGTTTTACTTTCCTTACAGCTGTTTGTGAATAGATTTATGTTGTGAAGTGTTACGATCTGTAATACAAATGTTCTTTCTTTTACTAGTATTATTTCTTTTATAGCTGTAGCCATCTCTAAATAGGAGCAGGTAGTTTTATCTCCTCTTTTGGGTGTCAGATACATATTTTGGGTATTTAGAATACAGTGTCACTTTAAAAAATTAGAATATTGTGAAGAAAAAAATTTTGTTCATAGTTTAATTCTAAAATATTTTATATTCATTACATGTAAAGTAACAGCAGAGGCCTCGTTTGATTTACTGTTAATCAGAATAACTTATAGCTCATGAAAATAAAAAAATTATTATTAGAATATTTTGAGCATTAACATTAAAACAAAAAAGTAATGAATATAAAGTAGAGTGGAACCTCGGGTATCGTAGAATTTTTTTTTCAGGGAAAGTTTGTCCCAGTTATCATTCATCCAACCGGTTTTTGTCGGCGTTCCCAGCTGACTCACTGCTAATTTTGCAAAAGCAAAGCATCCACCCACACGTTCATCACTCTCCCTTATGTTCATTGTTCATTCTAGCTTTGTTTCTCATTCTTTCTCTGGCTTTGTTTCCCGATAACGCTCAAAACAAAGTAAAACACACTAAAGTGACAGCGTGCAGTGCCATCTGAAAACGGGTGCGAAAACAAATAGCAGTCAAGAAAACCCAGAGAAGAGGTGTACAGAACAAAGACTGTGGCTGGACCACACTGGCATGCTCTAAAACAGGGCGTAGACCCTAAGAGTGATGTTAACTGCTCATTTATCCATTTCATTCACCATTTGTGTTTATTCCTCATTGTGTTCTGTATGTAAAAATGTCTGGAACAGATTAATTGGTTTTACATTATTTCTGATGGGAAATGTTGCTTCAGTTATTTGTTTTGATTATCATCAGGCACTTTAGAACAGATTAATGATGAAAACTGAGGTTTCACTGTATATGACAGTTTAATTTTTTTATTTAATAATGATTTTTTTCACAATATTATAATTTTTGGACATGCGCTCGAATTTTTGGTTTTTTTGAGTTTGTAATGTACAGTCATATCAGAATATTATAACCACCTACCTAATAGAGGGAATAACCACTCTTGGCTCAGATGACGCTAGCTAGAGATGTGGTTTGGACTGTATTACGTGACGTATGATATCTGCAGGCACTTGTGATCATTCCATCTGCAGCAGAGCATGTTGTACCACTTGCTGGAGTCCCCTCTTGCATCAGTGGCTTGTTGGGCACCAGTGTTAAGCCATTGTAAGGCACTCAATGTATGAAAAGTCCATTCTCAGTACATCTTCACTATAGCAGCTCTGAGAACATCCAACAGTTAGCAGTTTGTGAGATGCTACCATCCCTCACCTGGCACTGTTATGGCCTTTTGGACATCAGTCAGATTGTGTCCTTTGGCCATGATGATGGTTTTATAATCAGGTGACTGGTGTGCTCACTTATTTATACAGTCAGCAAACCTCCTAACATGGCATCTGGGTCGTATCAGTCCGAGCTTATTCCAGTTCAGGAGTGGTCACAATTATTAGATATGATGTGTATGATGTAGAACACTTTAGAACCTACAAATTATAAACATTAAAATATACAGCAGTTATCCTAATTCATAATTCACTGGCGGTTTATTCACTTCTTTTTGAAGCACACGATCATCATAATCATATGATCTGGTAAAGGTAGCTGGCAGCTTTCTTCACCTGAAATGTATCTGCTTTCTCTCTCATGCAGCAACGCTCCACTGTGGCTTCCATGATGCATCGTCAAGAGACTGTTGAATGTCTGCGCAAATTCAATGCAAGGAGAAAACTGAAGGTCTGCTCTCTGATTCAGAAAATCAACAAAATCTTTTCTTATACACCATTTAATGTGTGCTGTATGTACTGTTACAGTTGCAGGGCTCTAGACTAAATTTTTTTGCACTGGTGCAACCAAATATTTCAACCGGATCGCATTTGTTATACAAGAAAGGTAACTTTCTTAAAGGGGCAACACTACTTCTTTTTTTTATTTTTTTTTTTATCTTTTAATTTATTTATTTTATTATGGTTTGATGTACAGCACTTTGGTCAATGTGAGTTGTTTTAAGAGTGCTTTATAAATAAATTTTACTTACTTACTTACATCCTTAAAGGGGCAATATCCTAAATATACTGCTTAATTAAGGAGCTGTGAATTTCCTTACCCAAAAATAAAAATTGCTTGGTAAAAAGTTTGCATTGTGAGAAAAAAGGCACAATTACGACATACAAACTCACAACAGGGTGATAAACTATAGCCAAAAAAATTTGTATGTGATGGAAATGGGCTTCCATAGCTGGTTTCAACCGGAGTGTTTTTTTTTGTTTTTGTTTTTGTTGCACTACTGAGAAATGAGGTTGCCCTCTAGAGCCCTGAGTTGCATTTACAGACCTTATCATGTAAGCTATGCAAACGTTTGTCTTTTGTTTTCATTAGGGGGCCATTCTTACCACCATGTTGGTGTCTAGAAACTTCTCTGGTAAGTGACTTGTAGCCTCCGAATGCAAACTCCATACTTTTCCTTTGTGATAGTGCTTAATATCATCCATTACAGACCTTAAGAAAGACCTCGTTAAGCTCACCTGACAGTTCTTAATAACTCTCTCACTGGCTTTAGCTACTCACCCTGTGTAGACATAAGCTGTGCTTGTTGTTGCTTTGTGTTCTGTGGTTGTACTGACCTGGTGATGAGTTCAGTGAGGCGTGGCCTCGTAGATTAGCCCCTCCCAACGGCATGCTTCTTTGTCCAATAGTGGGCCGGCAGCACACCAGCCCCGCCGCCCCCACCACCAGCACGGCTGCGCTGGCCCAGGAAGGTAGGTGTGAAGAGGGCGATGTCCACCCCTAGCCCTCGCTCTGCCCGCATGCGTGGCTTGCGAGAGAATGCCCTACCCTCGCTTACCCTACCCACTCACACTGCACATGTCCCACCAAACAGACACAAGTACACACGCCTAGAGACGGGACCAGTTTGATTCCAGGTCAGCAAATTCAGGTGATAGTTTTATTCCTGAAATTTTAAGCTTATTGTTCAGTTATTCACCTTAAAGAAGCCTCTATGAAATGTAACAAGTGCTGAAAAATACTTGGAATATATAGATTTAACTTTCCTGAATTGGTTGAAGTGGAATTCAGTCCCCAGCACTGATATACACACTGTCTAGATGAGCCTTCCTTGCTTCACGGACCTAAATCAAGCTTTAAAAGACCTCTCTGCTACCTGGACTCTACATGATGCATCATCTTTTACAAGTTTGGTCATGTAGGAGCAGGAGGTGTGCCCCCCAGGATGCATTATTCATTCCTAATCATTCATCTTTAGTGGAATCTTAATGCATTCTGTGCATATTAGCATGGAGATGGTGATGATGGTGGTGATGTATAGGTGGAGGGCCGATACAGAAGGCTTCAGGGACACCGTGAGCCACACCAGTCCTCTGAGCATGTTGCTAAATGAGAGCTGATGCAGTTCAGACATATCACAGACATCTTTGGTGTGTCTTACGGCGATCCGTTAAGAATCTCAGCACAACTCACTCGAGCACCGGTGTGAAAGTGGGTTTGGATGCAACCTTGTGGTGGCAGTGCCATGTTGCTTGTCTAGCTTGGGAGAAAAAGGATGAAAGTGTCACTGATTTGTTTGAGTACATGTATGGTTCTGTGTGTTTGCTTGTTAGCATGGTTTTTGCATATTTAGTATTGATTTTTGAATGATTTTGTTTGTTTTGTTTCTCAGTGTACTCCAGACTATTGCAGTGATGTTTGAGTCGCAGACATCTTGCATTGTGAAGCATGTGTCCAGTGTGAATGTGCATGTGTGAGACTGTTCCTTCAAGTACTGCATCTGTATCCAAATGGCATGTCTGCTGGTTCTGTGTTTGAAGGCTGAGGTGTACCTGAGGATGTACAGAACCTTTACAGGTGTTCCCTTGTTGGGACAGATTTTTTGGGTGATGTGAACCTCGCCTGACCTTGCTTGTTTCTTTTGATTTTTTGTAGATATTTTTTGTTTTCTAGAGATTACCGTGTACTTTAACAAATCAACCTTTTTAAGTCATAGTAACTTTTTAATTTTAGGTTCTAAAGAAATAGATCTGCCTCAGCTTAAAAATAAAGGTGTTACAGAGACTTAACAATGACAATGTTTTGTTCTCTTAATTAGTATGGTGTATAAGTTTAGACACATCTGCATTAGAAGGTGTACCTTAATTTTGTTTTTAGACTCTGCTATCTGCTGAAAACTACTTTTAGAGTAACAAGAAGAACATAATAAAAAATACAAGCATTATTATAGTCATATCAGATTGTTATGGCCATTAATCATACATTACATGGTTATATAAATAAATAAATATATATTAACATAATACATTATATTATATTATAGGCCTAATTAAAATGACATAAAAGTCTTTGTTGATAGGCAGTTAAAGTTTTACTAACCTATGTCCTGTATAAACAGTGGCGGCCACAGTTTCATTCCCTCATCTTCAGCCATGAGTTTAGAGTGCTGGGATCAGGTCATTTCCCTTCTGGAGCATCCAGTGCATTTTCGACATCTTTGTCAACTTCGTTAGCGCATTCTTGAGCAGTCTGTACAATGGGCAGTTTCAGCTCTCATGCAACAAAACAACGTGCCACCAACACTCTCTTGCTTCCACTCTCAGCCAAGTTCCTTTTCCTCAAATAATCTTTCAGTTGAGCCACTCTCCACTGATCAAACATCTCTATCGTCATATCATCATCTGGATTTGCCTTAATCTAAGTGGAAACACTGCTAATGCAGCTGCAGCGGTCCGAAATGTGTGTTTATCACGCTGTTTCACTGTGTGAAATGCTACCCACATGGGTTTGTTTATACCTCTGTTTCACCCGCATCGTTTTCACTAGGTGAACTTTACGAACTAGCGTATTGCTCTGTACCACTCTGGCATCAGAGGCCTGTAGGGCCTCAATGTATGAGAAGTCTGTTCCCAGTACAACTTCACTACAGCAGCTCTAGAACTTCCTACAGATTTAGCCGTTTCTGAGACGCTGCCACTCTTCACCTGCTACCCTGTTATCATCCCCTTGTTGACATTATTCAGTCTCGTCCTTTGCCCAGGATGATAGTTTCACACTCTGCTACAACTGACTGGTGTGCTCACTCATTTATACCCCGTCACATGTC
>BRDA01012197.1:38341-53600 GCA_036984385.1 Crenuchus spilurus | reverse complement strand
CAGTGGGTACTGCGGACCTTTTTATCCTGGGCGACGTCCGAGCCAGTATGGCATTCTTAGTTTTTGAGTTCATTTGTGCTCTGTGGGATAAATAGACTGACTAAGCATCCCAATCTCTTGTCAGCCCTGCAGTTGACTCGATGTTGTGCTAAGTTGCACCTAGCATACACCTCATCATGAAAAAACAACATTCAGTGTTATTAGCAGTAAAGCAACATAACACTTAAAGTTGTAAGAACCGTGCTGCAGCCCACAGTTCCAGGTCCCGTTGGATGGGGAGTGTGATCGCTCTTTGTCTGGAACCTCCTCTTCGACCTTACCATCAAGGGTGGCCCTACCAGGAGCATAGCTCCAGATGGTATCGCTCTTAGATTCAAAGGTTCTCTCAAGCTTCTCCACCACAGCAAGGTAGCGATCTCAGGAGAAGAAAACTTGACTATGCAATGCCATGTTGTTGTTAATAATTGGTCAGAAGGTAAAATAAACTTGCCTGTTTTTTTCTAATTAAAATATTTTGTTTATCATTTGATGGTTTAGGCTTTACAGGGTTAATTTTTTTCTCTGATACATTGTATAAGATGAAATAGTACAGCCACTGAACAATGAAAAATACGGTATCATTTAGTGCCACAAATTTGATATATTCATGCACTGTAGATATTTTGGATCTGGTGGGTCATTTTCAAAGTGTATTCTGTAATGTTCTAAGGCAGCACTTAACATTATATTCGCAACACATTCAAAGGCCTTTTTAGATTTATGTTCATGTGATGGACCTGCCTAAAAGTAACTTAAACTTGTTTTTGGACAATAACTGTAGCAGTTTTTTATGTAATCAATCTTAATTACAGTCAATTTACAATTTTTGGCTTCATTTTTTAGCTCAAACTTGAGTTTACTTTGAGTTTAAACCTTTTCTCTGTATCTGAAATGTTTCCCGTTCTCAAGATGCATGTAAAAAAATGGGCAACAGCCTGAAAAGAGCTCTGTGTGTATGTTGTTTTATATTGTGTGCCTACAGAAATGAGGAGCACCGACACAGTCAAATGTACCTGGAATCCCCTCACAGTCCAGTATGTGTGCAGCAGAGCAGTTTCCAAACACTGGGCATAGCGGACAAGCAGGAACAGCCACTGCCCATCTGTGTGTCCTCTGAGGCAGAAGAAGGCAGGTAGCTGGTCGCTTCCTCATGAAAGCTCACTGACCACAGCGCTCTCTCACTTCTCATTTGCTTTCAAGACTGACCACATCAGTGTATGGACATTTCAGTTCTTAAACAACAAAACAACAAAAGATGTGGACATGTGCTGAATGCAAAGTGACACAAATAATGTAACATTTTAGAACGAGCCTTTTTTTCTACTTAGATTTTAAAGAAAACACGTCTATTGGATATTTCTGTACAAGGTCGCACGAGTAGATACAACTAATGATTCATTTTCTTATTCAAATGTTCATTTTGTTTTTGAGGCCTTTTCTATACGAGTCTAGTCTTTTATGCACATTATCTGAAGAACATCTCTGAACTTGTATGTGAAGGCCAAAAAAATGAGACTCAGTTCGCTTAGCAAGCCCTTGATTAAGGTGGGAGCGCGTTAAAAATATGTAGTATATATTATTAGAGTAAATTAACCTTTAGCCATTTATCTTTGTTAGACAATGTCCTAGATTTCACCTTTAGTTAACAGAGTTTATTAATAGTATGCAAATGAGATGATTACATTGTAATTAAGTAAATAATTTGATGAGGTTGTATAAAGGCTATTGTAAATAATCAGTGGAGGATGGAGAGAACTTCCTGAATATTGAGAAAGAGGTGAGAGAGAGTGTGTGACAGAGAGAGATGTGAGAGGGAGAGTGGGATAAAGAGGGAGGGAGAGAGTGACAAATTGAGAGAGGATGAGGGAGAGGGACAGAGAAAGGGAGGGAGGTAGAGGGGGTGTGAGAGTGGGAGAAAGTAAGGGAGAGAGCGAGAGAGTGTGGGAATAGAGGGATGTGTGTGTGTGTGTTTGTATGTGTGTGAGAGAGAGATCCAGTAAATTCATTATTCACAGGCCAATCAGGAATAATTCCTGTTGGTTATCACAGCAGGGTTGACTCATCCTTTTGAGCATGACAATCTCAGCCTGCAGTAAAATCATATGACATAAACTGACAACTGATTTATGATATAAAATTTGATATCATATTAAGATGAGATAAAACAATTCTGGAGAAAACGTTTTTTTCCCCTCTCCACATTAACAGAACCATATGCATCACTTGTATCTCCCCTCGTGCCTCTTTGTAATTTTGTTTTAGTGAATGTAATCCCTCACGTTGGCAGAACGTTCATCCGTGTTATCATATTCTCATCCGTTCCTGGTAAAAGTTCCCCTCAGCTTTTTATGAGTCAACCTGTCTTCATTTATCCGTGACCTTCTCTACGCATATCAAAGGCCTTTCTCTATTTCTTCAACACCCTTGATCTGTTTTGCATTGACAGTAAAAAGGAGTATTTTTTGAGGATATTACCATTTGGTACATCTTATATAGAGTAAATTAATTCGTTAATAAATGACATGCACAGTAAATCTGCCAGTGTTAAATCAACACTATTAGAGTTAAATTAACACTGGGAGTGTTACATTTTGACACCCTCAGTGTTAATTTAACTCTAATAGTGTTGATTTAACACTGGCATATTTACTGTGTACATGACATAATCATTTGGGAATCATGCAATTTGCTGTACAAGCCAATAAGTAGTTGGTGGTTAATTTATAGAGCTAAAACATCTATATGCCCTATCTTCCCACATACAGTTTGAGCTCTTAGGAATGATTACGATTTCTGCATGAATGCAACTTGTATTGTAATGTGATCTGTTAACAAACACTTCATTTAAAGTTGCCAATATCTAGGGGGCTGCTGTGAGTTTATGGTTAAGAAGTCAGCAAGGGGGTTGATCTCCCAAGCATTAGGGCATGACTGAAGTACCCTTGAGCAACACATCTAACCCCCAACTGCTCTGGGCATTTTGGATAGGGATGCCCACCACTCTGAATAAGTGTGCTCATTGCCTACTAGTATATGTGTTCACTAGTGAATATGTATGTGAGTTTCATTGCACAGATTTGTTAAATGCAGATGTAAAATTATCCTGTGTTTAAGCACATAGGTCAGTTTAGTGTCACTTTATTGTACACATTTTTACAGTAACTGATGGAGAAATCATATGCACATTCTGTGTAATTACCTTTAAATGGGACATATTATGGAAAAATCACCTTTTCACCTATATTTGGGTATCTGAAGTGCCTACCAACCCGTACTATGATAAATTAAAAACCAGTCAGTTTATTGTGGGCTATGAGACTTAGCCATGCCCCACCTGTATAACTCCACCCAGGAATTTGAACTGTGGTTGGCCATATTGTATGTATTGGTTTCTTAGAAACATACAAATCCTGTACATCATCAAAAACTGGATTACGGGTTATGATTATTCAATGGCAAAATCCAGCTAATGTCGGCAAAACCATGAAAATGAGCTTTTATCTTCAAGTGAAACCTCAGCTTCGGTGAATGTAAGTAAATGTGATCTTTTTGTGCTGCTGTGGTCTTTTTTGACGGTGTTGCAGTGAGGTTATTTTCATAGACTGGATCTGTATCTCTTAGACTTGTCTGTTTGAGTTTACTTGTGGCTTTTATTATGAAGCTGAAGTTAGCTTTGTATTAAATAGTGTCTTTTTCAAACTTCCCATTCCACCTTAAATGAGGCTGCAGTAGTATTAAATGCATATAAGAACTTGGAACTGTGTGTGTGAGAGAGAGTGAGGGTGAGCGAGAGATATATATAAATATATAAAGAGCATATAAACCAGGCTTACAGTAAATTGGGCATTAGCGCGTGGATGTAAGCATTTAAGGTGGAACTGAGAAATTCCAAAAAGATGCCGGTGAATAAGAAACTGGCTTCAGCTTCATTGTTTGGCTTTTCAGTCGAAAGTGGAGTTAATGTAATATTTTATCTTTGATCAGTATGTATTACTGGTGTGACTTGATTCAGTATTGTGCTGTTATAACACTGTTAATGGCTGAGAGAGAGGGGGGGGGTAGAGAGAGCAGTGGATAGTCGACACTAAAATCAGTCAATCATATACAAAAACACAAATTGTGATTTAAATGTTGTGATTGTTTGGTGAGCTCTCATGTGTGTCTTTCTGCTGTCTGTGTGTCAGCTCTGCCCTCTGTACTGAAAGGGGGTGGGGTCAGTACTGCCTCATTGACATAAAACCTGCCTCCTTAAATCCTGTTGTTCATCAGACAGGTCTTAAAAACACATCAAACAGGCTTATCTGAGGATTAACCACTGAGGTATTTTGACCAAAAGAAAGGTGACAGACAGACCCTCAGTCAAGTTTTTAACTTGTGGAAAAGGGTATAATATGGAACGTTTAAAAAGAAAGTAACTGGAATCAGACAGTCTTTTCCCTTCTTGTTTAATGTGTTATAAGAAAAATGCCAAAGACTGAGGGAGAATGAAAAATAAATGTTAAACTTTTACATTTAGTGTTGTGATGTGTAACACACTGGGTAAAATAAAACAAAAAGTGCACATTTTTATATTTAGAATCATGTTCATTTACAGCCACTTTTATTTCATAGCCGGTTGTTGTGCTTGAGCATCAACTTTAAGCTCCACCCACTCACTCTAACCACATACTCTTCATCAGCTAGAACTGGATGTAGCCTCAAATGAAATGGAAAGGTCACGATAAAGCCAAAGACAGGTACTGCTGCCACAGCTGCTGTGGTCCTTGCATGGTTCTCGTTTGAAACCTTTTGTTAATGCTGCAGAAATTTCTTTTGTAAAACTTGCTTATAGTCACTGGAACTTTGCTTGTTTAGTTAATTTCTCAAAGCAACTGAATGCAGAAAGGTGTACGCATTGATGATTCATTCACATGGATTGTGACTTTAGTGTAGCGCCTGGAGCTTTCTGTTATGCAGACAAATGAAGCAAATAATGCTGTTGTACACAACTTCAAAGATAAGACATTACAGTATATTATATTTTAACAATGAGTGTAATCAGGAGTGTTGGAAGGGAAAGCAGGTCACTAATATTTTTGCCTTTTCCCCCCATAAACGTTGAATTGTCTTGCAAAATAGTACACATCTCTATGAAGCTGGTTATCATGCTTGTGTAGGCCTATCAGGAGCTTTGCAATACAACATAATACAAGGTCAATGTGCACAGTGCTCTTGAGTTTTGATGATTTCTGTGTGTTGGTATGTGGATGTGAATATTTTAGTGTAAACCAAATTCCCTACATTTTGTGCTGCATTGTGATTAAAGCCGACCACTTTGCCGTTGTCAGATTTTGATGTTGAACGCACTGACTGAACATTTGAATGAGTCATATGCTTTTATTCATTATTATGCAGTTTATTTTCTTCGACCTGTTTATGCTTGGACTAGAAGAAATTTCATTTTCCTTCTGCCTCCTAGCAGACTCTCAGTCATTCTACTGGGAATGAAAATGTTCTTCATTAATTTCACATCCATTAAAAATAATTCAAACATGTCAGTCATTAATGGTCTCTTTTATTTTTGAAGCAATTTAAGAAAGATAAAATTGAAAACTAAACCCAGGACCTAAAATAAAACGGCCTGCAGAGTCAGTATCCATTGCCAGACAAGTAGTATTATGCAAATGACCATGAAATCATTAACTCGTATATCAATATTTCCTAAGTATCCCTTAGAATTTCACCAAAGTTTCCACTGAATCAGCACAGCTAAAAAGCGCTTTTAAATGTTTGCTGAGCTGAAGCCAGTGTTTAAGAAGCCCTCATCAGTCAGCAGATAAAGGTTGTCAGGCTGTGCCACATTAAAGGTAATTACACCTTGGCATAGTCGTTTGGAGGATATATTCCGTTGGGTGATTCTGATGAGACAAACAATGATTTATCTGTGTCCATCAAAGGGAATAATAGAAAGGACCCTAACCCAACTAAAGTAACTGAGTGAGTCATCACAACCCTCACAGTGCTGCCCAAGGAACATCCGTTTGGAAAGTGCAATGCGTGTGTTTGTTAGCTAAATAAGTTGTGGCCTCCAGGTTATTTGAGAGAAGTTCAGAATTCATCTCAACATCATTTTTTTCTGAAAATGGGAGAGGAGCCGTGTTTGAGCCACCATGCTCCAGGAACTAATTTCAGTGAGCCTCACCTGAGCAGATGAGCTTTTCAGGCCTCACCATTCATTCCCAATCCTTTGGGTCTGTCCAGAAGATTTATCAGCCTATTATGTTTCCCCCCATTTTGTATGCTCCCAGCTACGTGGAGATAGAATCGTATCATTAAAATGCTGAATATCAAGACACTTTGTATACATGTTGTCTGCAGTCTTTTGAGAAATTTCTGCTGAACATGTTGTTGAAAGCTGATGCTTCTCAGATCATCTAATATTAGACATCATTCAGAAAGTGGTATATAATCACAATATAATAACCATGCCCTTATAATATTCTCAAGGAAATGGTGACCATGACCTTTTTTACCACTTATAAATAAAGTGCCATTTCTAAAGAACTTACAGTAGGTTGAACTAATATTCCATTTACAAGATATCTCAGATACGTTTCTCCAAAAACTGCTCCATAGGACTGAAAATTAGGTTATATGATCACACAGTTTTGGGTCATGTTGTATTGAATGCTTGTTACAATGTCCATATCATGTTTTCTATTGTATGTGAGTGTAGGCTTAGTCTAATATACAACACAGGTGTCACATTCAAGTGTGTCACACTCAATCTGAACAAACATTACTATATACTGTACATCATTAAACAATCACCTGTTTTTTGATTAAAAGAAAGTTAGAATTAGTTATGCAAAAAAATCAGATAACTTTTTCATGTAAAACCTTACAAACAATGTAAGTGGACATCAGAGGAAAAAATTAAAATACAAGAAAATGTAGGATACACAAGATACTAGTCTTCTTTACTTTGAGATGTATGCTTGATTGTTTATTGTATCCCTCCCACCATAGCATTGTCCCTGTCCTGTCACGTTTTTTGTTTACATTTTCCATATGCTGTCCTCTCACCACATACTTTTGTTTACGTCTTCCACGTGTCTTGTTAACATCATGTCTCCACCCCCAGCCACGTCATGTCTCGTTCATTCCACAGCCCTGCCGTTTCATCATCTGTCCTAATTACATTGATATTTAGCTCCCTAGTGTCTCACAGTCATGTCCGTTATTTTTTGTCCCTTATGTATTGCACTCATGCTTTTTGTCTCATTGTCATAGCCACAGTGTTTGTTAGTCACAGTTTGAGTTATTCTACAATTAAGCCTTGTTTTCTGGAACCCTGCTACATCTATTTCCTGCTGGCCACAGCAATATTGAGTTATTTACAGCAAATTTTTTTTTTGAGAGTATACATGGACATTTTTTTCTATGAATCAGGGCTGGAAGGTCAAAACTCTGCATACTTAGTATTTTCCCAGCTGTCAAATATTTGCTTCAGTTCCTAAAGGGCCTGATATTTATCTTTCAGGTTAAATCAGGTGTACATCAGGATACATCAGCCAGAGCTGTGGCCCACCAGGACTGGAGTATGTCCTATGCATTAATGCATGGCAAACAACTACTACCACCTTGTGGTGGAAGCAACAGAACATTTTACACTGTACTCTGACCTAGTCATATCCAGTATCAATGCACAGTTTCTTTCCCTAACTATAACATATTGCATTCTACTCATTACCTGTCTACAAAGCCCACAAATAAGTGGTCATCTTAAATCTAAATCTAATTAATATCTAACATATCTCCTTTTTGTAAAAGTATTCAACCTTTATCTAGACAATTAAACTTTTTTATTTAGCTAATGACTAGAAACAATCAAAATTAGCATTACATTTTAAAACAAATAAGTTCTAGAAATAGACACAAATATTAGACTGGGTCATTTATTTATTGAGGAAAAGGATCCAATATTACATGCCTGTGTGTGGCAAAAGTATGTGAACCTCTATGATTAGCAGATAATTAGAATTTTGTGGCAGATGTTTTCAATTAATGGGATGACAATCAGGTGTGTGTGGGTTCCCTGTTTTATTTAAAGAACAGTGATCTAGCAAATTCTGACCTGCACAACACATTTGTGGATGTGGATCATGGCACCAACAAAGAAGAAATTCACTGTTCTCCAAAAAAAGAACATTGCTGCCTGCCTGTAGTATGCTAACGATCACAAGCCAGAAGTCTTTTGGCTTAAATAAGAAGTGTTATGTTTGGAGAAAGTACAATACTACATACAGGCATAAAAACCTCATCCTATCTGTGAAACACAGTATCATGGTTTGGGCCAGTTTTGTTGTAGCTGGGGCAAAAGCACATAACCTGTTCTACCAAAGAATGGTTAAAGAAAATTAAAGTTAATGTTTTGGAATGGCTAAGTCAACGTCCTGACCTTAACCCAATAAAATGTTGTGGAAGGACCTGCAGCAAACAGTTAATGGGAGGAAACCATCAAACTAACAGTTGAGTTGAAGCTGTTTTTTAGGGCTAAAATTCCTCCAAGGTTATGTGCAGGGCTGATCAACAATTACAATTACGTCAACATTTAGTCACAACTAAGTTTTATGTCAAATGTATGCAGAAATGTAGAAAATTCTAAAGGGTTCACACATTTTCAAGTACCACACTTCGATTGAAGGATCTAAAAATATTCTTACAACAATTTCATAATGAAAAACATTAGATATATTGGATAGATTTAAGATGGTCACATGTCAATATGTTACAGTGTTGGAGAAATACAATGATATAAAAAGTATACACACCCCTGTTAAAATTCCAGATTTACATAATTAATATTAATTTCACCTTTCAGCAGGACAATGACCCAAAGCATACCCCATGTTGACAAAAGAATCGCTTCACCAGAAGAAGCCCAAAGTTTTGGAATAGCCCAGCCAGAACCTAGTCCTGAATCCCATTGAAGATCTGTCAATTGACCTGAAGAAGGCTATACACATGTGAGGCCCTCACAATCTGACAGGTTTGGAGTGCGTTTGCAAGAAACAGTGGATAAAGTTTGCCGAGTCATGATGTGCCATGCTAGACTCCTACCCAAAAAGTCTGAATGCTGTCATAAATTCAAAGAGCATTTCAACAAAGTATTAGTTTAAGGGTGTGCATATTTATGCAATTACAACATCCTGTTGCTATTTTTCCACCCTAAATGATTTCAGTTTATTTTCAATAGAATTGTACAGATTATAGGTGACAAATGTGGAAACTTTCAAATGTGGTCTTTTTTTTTCCCATGACAAAAATCTGCCATACAAGGGTGTGTAGACTTTTCTATCTAGTGTATCGCACATTCAAGCATATTGTCACTGTCCAAAGTAAAACAAGTGTCTTCATTTAAAAAAAAACGGGCAGCCGTGGCCTAGTGGGTAAGAAACTGGTCTGGTGACCTGAAGGTTGCCCGTTGCCGATCCGCGGGCAGGTCACGACTGAACTGCCCTTGAGCAAGGCACCTAACCCCCCCAGTTGTAAGCCACTTTGGATAAAAGCGTCTGCTAAATGCCTCAAATGTAAATGTTTTTTAGCTCAGCAAATAATATAACCAGCAATAAGGTCAATCATTTATTAAATAAATGTAGTCAAAAACATTACATGATACACAAGACAACTGTAACCAAGGTGAACATCTTAAATTCTAATTACTCTTAAAAACACAAATGTGTAATGTCTTCTGCAAATCCCATGCATTGGGAATAAGAGAAACAAACATGTCTCCATACCATACAGTAATTTTGCTGGTGAGTAATCATCACACATTAACACTAAATCTTCTGGTATAAAATAATTGATAAAGACTTGTCAAAAACCATATCCAAAATGTTATAAAGAGCAAAAATGGAGAAAGGAGAATCCATGCAAATCTACTGGCATTCAATCCAAGCAAACAGAAGAATTACACAGTTCTTCTACAAAATCATACATGCCATTCCATGTTGAATTACAGTGAAACCCTGCACACTAAATTTGAGTGAACATATGATTAGCAAATTTCCAATATATCCGTGATATATCCGGGGACTTCTTTGAACATTTCTATTATAAAGCTCCTGGACTGCTGAGATTAGCTTACCCAGACACAACATCCTCAGAGCATGCATCATATATATAAAGAAAAAAGCTTCAGGAATTGTAAACCCCTTCTTGTCTTGGACATCAACATCTCAAATTCTCAAGTACATTTAAGAGTTAGTGTCAAGTTTCTGTCGACAGTAATGTCCAAGCTTAGTCAGCTTTTCATCTTTAAAACCCTGAGAGCCATACAAGAAGCTTCTGGAAATGTTATAAAAACTGTATTATAATGTGAATTGTCCAACAAATTCGCCATTTTGCTAGCTGAATACCAGGTGTCCATACCTGCCCTGCAGGCTTTCAATAATGGCTCATATTGCCAGGACAAAAAAGGAGTTGAGAAGTAGTTGTCCAACAGTAACGGATCCAAAAGTGTTGACAGGCTTACTGAAAGAAAGTCACAGATTAAAGAAACCGCTACACTTGCTGAAGAGCATCATTAGTGCTCATTTGTAAAAGAAAAGTGAACAATGACAGTGCTGGGTCATCAAGACATTTCAACTTCAATTGAAGCAACAATTATTCGGTATCAGTTTGCAAAAAGTAAACTTCAATGGTTTAAAGTGCTACATATTGTATATTAACACAAGAAAACAGCTTGTTTAACTGATGAAAATGAAAGAATATAGAATATATCCTTGTGACCAACTGTAGTTGCAAAGTTAGAAAGAGCTGAAAACATTATTGCCAGAATAACAAGCAAGATAACCTCATTTTTGGTCATCACCATTTGAATATACACTACTTCTGGCTGAAAGTGACATGCCTAAAAGCAATGACATTTGAATGAATGACAATGTTTTGGGTCCATCTGTGCATGAAAATGTCCTTATTAAATATAAAATAGTATTGTTAATAATAAAAACAGCATGTTGTATTAGGACAAAATGCATGCAAATAAGTCAAGTGTGTCATTATATTAAGGCTCCACTTTGCACAGTGTTTTGAATGAGGAAAAAAAAAATGTATTCTGACGTATTGTTATATGATGCTATCCAATCATCTTTCAAACCGGAAGCTTCTAGAGCAGCAAATTTATTTGCTTTTAAACTATAACACAGGTTTGAGCACCGAACGCAGTGAACGTCCTTCTTTTGTGAGCTCTCTTGTGTAACACATGCAAGGCAAAGGAATGGCCTCCTCTCTGCGAGCCACTGTGTTGAACTTGCATGTCTTTAGGTGGTCAGCCATGCTGGAAATGTTGGCAAATTTCCATTCATTCACTGTTCCAAAGGCTGTGCTGAATCTCCAGACCTAAGAGTCACACACAGAAGGACAGACGGTTACTAAGGTTAATACACAAGGTCAACTATCATGTATTCCTGTATCTGCATATTAACTTCTATTGTAAGGGACTCAACAGGTTATGTTATTTTCTAATGACATTTTGTTTACGTCTATCAAGTGTTGTAGCAGCTTCAGACTATGCTGAAGTCGGGATGGGCAATATGACAACACTTTGTTATTGTGATAAATTTAATTAAAATGCTTATCATCATTCTATGGACAGCATTAGCACTTCCTAAACTCAAACCAACTGAATTTTTCAATATAATTAGTCATATTTACCTGGAATGTGTGTAGCCCAATAATTTCAAGCATGAAATAAAAAAAATTAAATTCTACTACATTTTATAGCACTTTTAAATATCATAATATTGGGAGTTTTTTCAATAAATGACAATCTATATTTTAATACTAGTGTGCATTATAAAAATGTCAAGTATTGTGCCATTTTTGTCATATAGCCCAAGTACTGCTTCAATGCTTTGTGGAGCATAAAGCTATGGGGAATTTCTTAAAATACTGTAATCATCAGTCTATTATAAGTTACAAGCATAATAGCTTACCTTGTCTTGAATTTGCCAAGATGATGATCCATCAGCACCTCTTGCTTTAGCCCAGAGCAAGACCACCATACCACGTGACTGCAGCAGACTAGCACAAACATCTCTCATGGTACGAGACACTCGAGACAGCTGGCAGAGACTGAAGCCATCCAGAAAGCTTGCAACATGCTGGAGTAGCTCAAAAGGTAAGCTGCTGAGGTGGTCACAGTGGGAGCCATACTGGCAGGTGTTTCGTGAGAGAGGCTCACCTGGACGTGCTGCTAAGCCGGACTGCACACCAAATGAGCCCAAGTATCGATCATGGATGATTTTTGAGCCCTGCACAGAGGGGCAGAACCGTCTCTGAGAATAGGTACATCCGTAGAAAGCCAAAGGGCACCTCTGCTCCATCCAGCCATTAAGACCAGCATGGATATCTCCATGAACGTTTTTAAAATGGGATGAGAACTCATCCCTGCGAAACAGCTGTCCACACACAAATGTGAACATGGAGCGCTGCTTGGTTTGGTACCGAGCCACACACTCAAGAACCAGGTCCAATCTGAGTGTGTGGAATGGACTGGGGTTAGACAACTGTGGACTGGCATGGTCACAAGCAGATGCTGAAGCAATGTCACCCACCATTGTGCTGGTGGCCAGAATAGCAGAAGGAAAAGAAAAAGTCTGTGTGCCAAAGTCAATTCGATAACCATCTACAAAGCGGCTGTCCGAAATGCCCCTGCCCCCCGGTGAGTCTCCAAGGCAGAAAAGCAAAGCAGCAGTGATGAGGTCAATGCCATAAAGGCCTATCGGATCATCTGCTACTTCTAGGTCAGATGTATCCACTGCCTTATCTTCCATCTTAGCCCGTAGTAAGTAAGGATTGGACAGAAGAGTTTTCCGTCCATTGAATGTAAACACACTCATGCCTCTGAGCACTTGGAGATTCTGCAGTTTGCGCTCCAACCAGCGGTCTTCAATTTCAACAGGGAGTTGCTGTAAAACATTGTTCTGTACCAAATCAGGTAGAGGTATTGGGAGAGGTAGATGTGGTGGATGAGCCATTTCTCGCTCCTCTGCTACAACAGGCATGGAATGGTAAGGCACCTCTGGTCTAATGTCTGAGGAACCATTGATCCTTGCTCTATCCACATGCACTTCAAGATCAATATGCTTGAGATCATCATCCACATCATTAAATCCATTACAAACAGGCAGTCTGTCAATGTCTACATTACTTCTTATTTCCTCCTCTTCATCAGAACACACCTCAAATCCATTTTGCTCCATCCACTCTCCTTCAAAGTCTGAAGAAAATGCACAGGCTACTCCACCTACAGCTCCCAGCTCACACTCCAAGTCTGTATCGCTCTCCTTCATTACCACATTCTTAAATTCTTCCGAGCAATGATCAACATTTAGATTACTGTGGCAAGCTCCATTTCCATCTGCTTTTGCACCACTGAGATTTTCCATGATCAAGTCAATACCCTTGTTTGCACTACTGAGAATGTCCAAAGCAGCTGCTAAGTTTCTGCTCGTCTCTACTGAAGCCTTGTAAAGTTCATTGTATGACTCCCCATCCATTCCAATGAGCCCATTTGTCATTTCTAGTTCCTGGCTGTTTGAGTTCATCTTCTCATTTTCCTCATTTTTCTCATCTACAGTTTTTGTCACAGTGGTTGTTACTTTTAGAGACTCAAGTAACATCCGCTGATCTTGCAGGGCCAAGGCCATATCTAGTTGCTCTACATCATAGATTTCCTTACTTAAGTCCTCATAAGACTTACGATCAGCATAGCTCACAGGCCATCGGTTCCATTCCATGGTGCAGCAGACAACGCTGGCTGGGCATATTCCCAGATGTTGAGCCATTTTGATTCTTGCGATTGTAAAGGGGCATCCAAAACCACTATTCAGGCAAGGCACTCTTTCATATGGACACAGTAAACGGTGTTCATCCACTTTACATGAGTGGAAAACTGCCCCACACACTAGAGGACAGCCCATGAGGTCACAGGAAATGCCAGTGTCTGGTCTTACCATACATCTTCTATTCACACAGTTCTGGCAATGGACATGTAGCTCCTCCATTACAAATATTATCTTTAAGCTGACCTTATTTCAGTAAGGCTATGCCACAGGAGCCTTCCTGTAAAATGAATGAAAAGAGCATATAGTTAAATAATCTGAAAGAGAGAAACAGACAAGATACTCCAACTCCTGAATATAAGCAGCCTTATGAAACTGTCAATGTAAGGTTGTTTTTTGTGTGTTATATTGTCAGATCCTTCTGACTTGTGAGCATGTTGTAGGTTCACAGTATGATTGCTGAATGTCCATGCAAGTGCATGTCATTTCATAACACCTCTTAAGTTGCATGGTTGTGGTGCAATTTTCCATGAAATTGGGAGGTCAACTTGAAACATGACCATTTATTTCTGAACATTCTGTTACTGAAAAGCACTTACACCTTTCATTGAGATATTAAAAATGTTTTATGTGTTCACAAAATATCGAAATGCCATTTATACTACATCTGGGGGGACATTCTAAAATAATGTGGGAAAAATAATCAATGAGCTAGAAACACCAAACGTCTCTCAGTTATTACTGCTCATAAATACTCTATTTCTGAAACGATGAACCCATGAGCCAAAAGAAAACTAACATTTTACAATAAGCATTTTTCTTTCCATTTAAACCTATTAAAAGAATATAATAATAATAATAATAATAATAATATTACAATGCACTAAAACTAAATGTATGAAAAATGAGCGGGGAACACCAAACTATTAAAAATAATCAACAAATTTGATGCAACTCATTTGTAGAACTGGCCTGTTCTACTACATTAAGTCATGGTTAAGTTTTTTCCTTGACAAATGTGAATAAAAATGCTTAACAGTGTATTACTTTTCATTTGGTTCACATGTTCATCATTTCAGCATTTGAGTAATAAGGCCAAGTAAAAAAAAAAATTGGTGATCATCCTTTTTCACCAAAATTTTGGGTCGGGGGGGAGGTGTTTTTTTTTTTTGTTTTTTTTTTTTGTGGCGGCTTTTGGGGGTGTCGGCCAATCAGATGGCTGCGTGTCGTACGGTATTTGCATAAAGTTCTCTTGTGTGTTTATGGGGTCTATTTTGGGGTCTTTAAGAGGATATTTTTGTATGTGTAATGATTGTTAGTTGTAGTCTAGCCTCTATGAGTTATTTTTAGTGTGTTTTAGTTAAGTTACCGTTAATGTGTGTCTTAGT
>BRDA01012197.1:250-34676 GCA_036984385.1 Crenuchus spilurus | reverse complement strand
TATATATATATATATATATATAGGAAAAATATGTATTTTTTAAAGACACAATTTTAACAGCATTATGAATTAAGTGATACAAAAAAGCATTTTTTCTCTGAAAGAAAGTCTCTGCTTCAAAATATATTTTGTGTTTTATAAAAATATATATTTACAAAATATATAGTGTTTTGAACGGAAACTGGATGTAGTATGGATTATGGGTTCAGGGGAAAAAACAGTATTGATTGTACTTTTAGTGGGGTGTTTATATATCATGGCAAAACCTGATTTTAAATTACCAGAAGTGACCAGAATCATGTGCAGTACTTAAGCAAAGTAATGACACTGATGGTTTGTTTTCTATTACGTATTAATAATATTGATGATAATTATGTAGATATTACGGCTGTATATTGGCAAGGACCTGTTAATCTGATACATATGTTACAAGGTTAAGATACAATACACTGAAATATTGCAATACAATTTGTAATATTGTATTGCAAAGCGATATGTTGACTAATTTTAGGAAAACTCTACTCTTACAGTGCTTGTTTATGTTGTAGTAAGAGTCTATTGGCTGAAGATTGAATACAACACTGCTATCTATCTTTGCATGCAAACTGCTAAAGTTGATACTGTGCTTTTGAGAATCATTACAGTAACACAAAATATTGATAGTACTTTCTTACACCCTTAGTATGTATTAAGCAAAAAACAGTATGTTGAAAGTTAGATTTTTCTTATGCTGCAACAGCAGAATATTTCAAAAGCTGTGCTGTTACTCAAAGAAAAATATGTCTGTGTTGTCATGGGTGAGCAGAGCTGTCATAAGGAAATGCATACTGCTTGTGAGTGGGGTCACAAACACGGGTTGTATAAGTCATATTTTCATGAGTTCTCTTAGCAATGGCTCAAATTTGTCTCAACAGCCTCCTTTTAGGTGACAGCAAAATATGAATGATTAAGAAATTCAAAACTAAATCTAACACAGTGACCTGTAATATATCTGAACTGATACAGATGGGGCCTAATTAATATAAAAATTAAATATTCAGAAGTCATTTTGTTAGATTTTTTAATGTAAAATGTACTGGTTACTACAGACTGGTGTGCCACTTGCAGTGTTTCCAGATTGAAGATATATCAAATATATTACTGAGCAAAATATCTCCAGATCCAAATTATCACAAGCTTAATATGTATGCACACAAACCTGTCCTTGATGAAAGTGTATTGAATGTTGCTGTATGGATCATTGTTTGGTGTCGCCCAGCATCTCTCCACTCGTAGCATTAAATTAGCTGGTATCTGCACAGGCAGAGTACGGACAGGCTTGTCAGTAAGCAACAGATATACATAATGGAGCAACTCACTGAGCAAACACTGTTTCAAGTAGTCAGCAGATGTACAAGGAGGGTGAGAGTAAACAAGAGTGTGTCAAGGGCCTGATAAAGTAAAGATGGAATCACAGATTTTCCCAGATTGAATGTTTTGATATAAAACTACACAAATGACAAATGTACCTTAAAATACAAAAATATTAAAAAATACAAGAAAACTGAGCCTAAAGTTCTAAAACATAAGCAGAATATTTATTATTGCCATTCTTATGGTCCACAATAACATAAAATTGATAACATGCCACTTCTTCTGCTTTATACAAACCATATAAACTTTCACATAGATGTTGTCATCAAGTGTCAGAGATGGAACAGTGGTCCACTTGTCTTCAAAGTCCTCATCTTTATAAAGCAGCATGGACACTGAGAAATTTCCATCTTCTGTGTTCAAAGTGATGGTCCTGCAGGGCAGAGAATGTTAAAAGACCTTCTGAAGGAGGCTCAAGGGCACTCTCAATGAATATTGTAGCAGGCACTTCAGATAAACCTCAGTTTGCACTTCAGTTACCAATGGTTACCTCTATTGTTGAACAGCAAAACAAATAATTAGTCTGAGCCTCAGCCCCATTTAAGTGTGGACAAATAGTGATAATTAAACCTATCATTATACACATGTTCTGCTCACACAATGAACCCCAAACTAAAAAGGCAGCTCAGTTGGCATTATTGAGTCTTTTATTGAACTAGTGTTAAAATCCTCCAACAGAATCTCACCTGACGTCCACTCTAATCATGTTTTCTCCATTAGGCTGCTGGACCATATAGTTTACAGGATAGCGACATCCAAATGTAATGTTGACGTAGCTTCTTGTGATAACATCTGTTTCATTATTGCGGATGGTGTTGGTGAACATGATGTAAGTATCATCAGATGCCTGAAATAGAAAAAAGAGATATTATTCAACTTTAAATACTCTACTGTTATATTGTCTTCTGGAAAAAAAAACATACCATCTATTTAATAATTAACCACACACAGTTGATGAGGCAATTAATTGAACAGGTTAAAAGGTGACGGAGGAACAGATCTCTTTGAAAGGAAGTAGCCTTTTTTTTTTGCTTTTGAAAGGAACAAACTGCTCTCCGTCCCATCTGGAGAAGCTTTATTGCATGTCAGTAAACTGTTCCTTCACCATAACGACAAAACCCAAACCACACAGGGCCAGTGTGTTGTCAAGACAGGGGCCACATCTAGAATGTTTTTATTTGTTTAGGTTAATGCCAGTGGTAGCTGGAGTGGCACTGAAAGTATGGTTCTTCAGTGCAAATTGAATGAAATGATTATTTAATGAAAACAGCAATTGATTCCACATCTGACTGAATCAGTACATTTGTTGTATGTATGTGAGTTCACATGTTTTTGAACAGAAATTGACATATTATATGATGAAAGCAACTGATTCCAGCAAGCAGAGATTTTCTTGGACCCTTGGAAATGTTACATAATCCAGAATAGGATAATCAAAGCTGGCTTGCCACTGGAATCTTCCCAGCAGGCACGATGACAATGTGGCTGACAACGTGGTCTACATTCTTGCAGCATTGATATAACGTTGTGATGAGTTTCTTTGCCTGCTGGTATGTTCTTCAGAGCTAATCTCCACACTGAATAAAAAAGCAACTGGTGCCAACAACAGACATGTGTTACATGTTTTTCAAAAGAATATCATGGAAGGAAAGCAGCTGATTTCTTCAATTATAGCTTTTTTTCAGTCCTTTGGAAACAATGTCTAATCCCAAATAGGCCTATTTTCAACAAAGCATTATGAAAAAGGCTTCTAAAACTACTAGAGGGGGGGCAGGAGGGATTTTCACCCCCACAAAGCTGTGTTAACCTTTTGCTGGCTTTACAAGAAATGCCTCTGTGCATTCTGAGTGAGCCTCTCAATGATACTCATGGTCTTAAGTACAGATTTATACCCTGCCAGAGTGAAACTTGTCCTCTAGGCAATGTTACGACTGTATGAGATGGGCTGCAGGGCTGAATAAAAGAGGGACTACAAACTGTGACACTGAATTATGGTTAGCCTATTCACTACTGTTGAAAACACAGTCATCATTTCCATATAAATCAAGGTAATTTAAAGCAGCATGGCTACTGGCCCGTCCCTCAATGCTCTAAAAGCGACCAGGCCATCCAATTTGGAGGGAAAGCAGCAATGCTCTCTGCTCATTCCCTCTCTGCATATTATAAAACAATTATCCTGAGGCAAACAAAGCACCAGATTAGTACTTGTGATGCACATGATCCTCAATCAGTGTAGCTGCATTTAATTTCAGTTTGGTTTCTGCAGAATTATTCACTGCATTAAATTATGTTATTTCTCACAAAACTCCCAAAGGGGTTTTGTGAATATGTAGGAGCATTTTAACCTACAGGAATGCAATATAATAATCAAATGAATCTTTAATGTTTAACTAATATTAACTGATAATAATGTTCTGAGTTTTTCTTTGAATATAAGCAATACAAAATGTTCTGTTTCATTCAAATTAGATTTGCAATAGATTACATGGCTTACCGTGATGGTACCACAGTCTGTAAGATTAGTCTTGATACTGAAGACATAGTCATTCCCAATCTTAATACCACGACAATCTGGGTCATTTAGGTGCAAATCCCAAATCTGAGTAGAGGCAAAAGCATTCAGATATACCAATTTCTCCCAAGCTTATATAAAACCACTATGTTAAATGTACATACACAATTACATATTAATTGCAAAAATAGATGTATTTAATATAAACATACATAAATCGGAGGTTCCTTGCTGAGAAAAAAAGTACTGGGAATGATAACCTGCATCTGATCATTTGTACAAATCACAGTTTCATTGAGCTCTGTAGGAAAACATAAAACATATTACTTAACAACATATCTCCATTCGGTACTGGTGCACATCGTCATGCAGACTTTCCTTATGTTATGCCAATTATTTTCCATCTTGCATATGTTGTTATTGCTCTCAAAATATATATTTTTTTAATTTATTGAGCAGGTACTCTACTAGTAATGAGAAACATCTGTATGTATATTAAATGTTTTCATATGCATCAAATTATTAAGCAATAACATTCATTTAGATTATTTAGAGTTTATTAATCAGACATGCAGTATGAGCACCTAATTGCTTCAGATTTAGCTGGCAGACTTACCCTCCTCCACCAGATATTCAGCTGAGGTAACCGTCCATAATGTGAGCAGAAACCAAGCCAGTGCCAATGGAGCAGGTGGCATCTTTACAGGCTTCAGTCGCTCTGGCTACCCAAAAGACCAAAACTTTGCTCCAAATCTTCTCTTTGGCTGTATCCCTCAAATCTGTGAATCTTCTCCACTATTCACCCCGACTCTCCGCCAGCCCCAGACGTCGTGGTAGCACTCACCCCAGTCCTCGAAACACAGCTCTAATGAAGTAGGAGCCTCCCTCAGGCCTTAAAACACCAGCTTGAATGATGTCTACACCAACAATGAGATTCCACACATGAATAGGGCAAGCTGGGGGGAGTCCAAGGTAACACAGGCAGAGTAGATTTGGGGGTAATAAGAGTAAAAATACTACTGACAACCCACTTAAGCAGACACCTTACAACGATGTCCTAATACATTGACCAATAACGAGCTTATTTATCATGTAAAGGCAATGTGAAGTTGCAGGGAGGTATCCTGTTTTGTCGGACTCTTTTGTCTGTAAGTTTTTAAAGGGCACAGCTAAAACTTTACTGTTACGGGAACTCCAATCACTTGCATAAAAAGAGTCAACCACTGAGTCAAGGGCAGTTCACTGACACTGGCTGAGAAGCTGGTGTCTGACTATAAAATTATGTAGACAGAGACAAGGTTCCAGTAACCCAGCTGAAGGGAAAACAAGCAGAACCATGCTAGAACTACATTAACCTACTTGAACAGGATCAAGAAATTGTCATTTCACTGAACAGTGAAAAAGTCCTGTACACACAAATGAGACAAGTATTTCAGTGTAAAACTTTATATTAATTATATGTATGAACAGGCAGGCATAGTGACCATATTTTAGCTTCTAAGTAATGTTACCTGATGCTTAAATGTTTGTCATTGGAAAGTAATTTACTAGCACTGAAAAGCAAATTATCTTTGCAGTAAAAATACATTATATTAATCTATTAACTTTACATTAATCTGTAAAAAAATTGGGAAAATTTCTGTACCAATTAAACTAAATTAAATTAAAGAAATAGCAGTAATATTTTAAATTCATAATTTCTAATACATTTGTTGCCTAACTCAGAACTGTCATTTTTTTGCGCCCACATTACATACATAACCTGACAAACTTTATACTTTAAAGATTATTTCTGTGATCTAAACATTCCAAGGCATCTTCGTAGAACATACAATTTTCTAATTAAACTGTATAACAAGTTTCATAGAAATAATGTCTGCTGTTATACAAAGTGCTGAATTGTTTACATGATTTGTTCACCCATGAAGCACCGTTTGAACAAAAAATCAGAGACCAATGTTTTTCTTAATAAACATGTACATTTTACAACTTTACATCAACATACACAAAGAGAATTTATGAATAAGTGAGAATTTTGTTGCCAGCAAAAATGAAATCTTTTTTGTCAGATTTCAAATATTTTTGACACATTGCTGGCATCACCCTTAGCTTTCTGAGTGTATGTGGGACTGAGATTTACAATAATTTCATCAATACTTGAATCTCTTGAAATCGGTGTACAATAATAGTGCAAATCTTTACTACAATACAATTTCTAACAAGATGACTGATCAATTTATTTAATCAAGAAACTATTCACATTCTGTAATTATGGCTGAGAGATCTCTCTAGCCTGGAAAAGTATGAAAGGGAATGTGACTGGTCCCAGATTGCCAAACTGTTTGAGTAGACATTAATGTTTAAATTTGTCAGTATTGTTGCAGCTCATTCAAACCACAAGCTAATGCAACAATACCTTGGCCAATATATTCAAAATATTTGTCTATAAAAAACAATATAAAGAAACATACTGTTTTGCTCTGACAAATCAATACAAACTAGTTATGGTCCAAGTTTTAGAAATCCCTAAGGCTCCTCACTGCTGTGAGAACCTGCTCAGTGACAGCTGTGAGCTTTTTTTGAAGGTCAAGTTGGTGTCTTTGGGACCCATGAGCAGCTACTGAATTCAAATGTCAGTGCTCAGGTTCATTTGGCCACTGCTAAACTGCTGCACCCGATAACACTGCAATCCACAGTGGACCTGACATGTGTCTCTTCAGGCAGAAATATGCTGTCACTGACTTTTTTTAAAGCTAGCAAGTTGCTGAATAACAGTGGATTTCATGTCAGGAAAAACCATTCATAGTCATAATATACTCCATATGATGACAACATATAACTATACTGCTTGATTTACCACAACTAATTACCATACAAAGTGCAAAGCAAAGTAGTTGGCATTATAGTGGTCCCCTTTGTTGTGCTTGCCGGCCCTGATGCTTACTGGCCAGACTGAGTAGCTGGAATTGCAGAATCTCACTCCAGTGTGTCAGAGTCTTCAGTAAAAAGCTCAGCCAGGTCAGCCACTGTGAACACCGATGCCTCCGAATGCTTCATAGCTGTGGTACTGTGACTGGCGGGAGAGAGGAATAAATGAGGGATTATAATTATGGAAAATGAATTATGAAAATGAAACTATAGCATTATTATAAAATAACCCTATCTATTTAGCACTGTATCACAGTTACCTTTTCTCTGCTGTTTTCAGCATGGCCTGCATACGTTCCTCAATAGTGGACTTAATCAGGAACCGGTGCACAAAAGTGGGTCTAGTTAGAGAAACAAATAAACAAATGGCTTATTCATGAAAATACAAGGCATCCTTAGGAGCTCTAGGGGCTGCAAAAAATCACATTACTAGATAACTAGTTTTTAGTTTACTATAATTTACTATAGATATAATTATGGTAATTAAATGAATTATATTCATGATGGTAGTTACATTATTTTTTTCTTTGAAATGTCAGTGATGCTAGCTGATGCAGTGTGAAAGTAGTGCATAGCACTGGATGCATCACTTGGAAGTGGACTTGTCTAACAGATGTATTTTCATGGTGTTTCAGCATTATTTCAGTCTTACCCAACCATGTCAACAATAGATCCGGTTTAAGCCACATTACTGGACCGATATGTTTGGCTTCACATTTTTAAAATAGCTTTCTGAACCTTTCTGAAGTTTTCAACTGTGTGTCTGCACAATTTATCGATGGATCTGTGTAACCCCCACTCTCATACGAGATTTTGAACACCGTCTCACTTCGTCTGGCCGATGCGATGCACTCTGCCGATGGCCTGTAGCTCATGGGCTGGGTTAAGGATGGGCTCCACAAGCAGCACATGAGTAGCCTCAATAATGTTCAGGCCATTTGAGCCTGTGTGTAAAGGCAGCAGCAGGATGTTGATCTTCTCCTCGTATTTAAAAGAACTTAAGTTCTCCTAAAACATAAATCATAAATTGATTAAGTGGCAGCTGTTATTGTAGGTATGAAGTTCCAATCTGAGACCACAGTTACATGAAAAGACATTTCCATATAAAGCAAAAAGAGCAAGATAACCGTCATACTGGATTCTGTGTTTTCATTCTAAGTGGCAAAATAATCTAATGTAATAGTTTTACAAACCTGGAACTTATGAATTCCATTGATCTGTGCAAACTCCATGTTGTTGTCAAAGAGTGCCTTAGCAATGATATCCAGAACTCCCTGCCACTGAGAGGGAGAATAAACAATAAACTAAACAATGCAGTGAAATTACTCTCATAAAGCTGCTCAAATATAAGCATTACCGTGGAGAACACAAGGGATTTAGCTCCTGGGTCAGTCATCTGGATTTTTTTGAGGGCTCGGACAACAGCTTCTACTTTGGTGGAGTGACTTCCCTGCAGTGGGATAAGATTCCAAAAATAACTAAAAATGCCTGACACAAGATGTTTCAGTAACAAAATTTATATTAGACACACAAACATCATAGTACACTGCTGGCAGTTACAAATTGCAAGACATGAGATAATAAAAAGAGGAAGAGATGATGGATGTGTGTTTGAGGAATGCCAGGCATTGCATTTTCCAAGTTCATTCATGAAAGATGGGGGTGATCTGTAGTGTGCCAGTCTTCACATGAGCATGTCCTAGACATGTTCAGTAGGGGTACTTGCAATGTATATGAGATAAAGTGTATGGTCGGTTGTTAATTAAATAAAGCTTATATATGAAAAATAAATAAATAAAAGGCAATAAAATAATAATAAGTAACGCCATGTAGGAATTTGTGAATTGCTCTCACCTTGACAGGGATTTCCTGTCCCTGGTCTGCAGCCTGGGCAGTGAAGACGTAGGAAATTTCAGTGTGGGATGTAGTTTGCCTGCAGATGGCACATTTTATAGCTCTCTTCCGATTGCCAACACTGTACTGCTCCACGATGATCGAAATGCACTCATTGCAGAAACAATGTCCACAAGTGAGCACAGCCCACTGCCAAACACAGAGACACATTGACGAATAAAGGGGTGACACAAATGCAGGATTTCCAAATTCAATTATAAGAAATATGGACATTTTAATTACAACTATAAATATTTCCAAACATAGTTGTCAAAATAAATGTTTAAATTGTGGGGAAAAACATGTACGTACATGCAACTAGGCCATATTTATTTACAACTGGTACCATTTTCTATCTAATCTCAACTCACCTCCTGACCCAGGGAGCGGGCACAGATGGGACATGGCTCTGGGTTCAGACCTCCTGTGGCTTTGTCCTGTGACTGAAAAAAAATGTTTTGTGAAATCAGTATCATCTATTATTTATATAGCCAGTCGATCAGCCTATCAGTTGCTGAGGTTGCCTCACTTGAAAATTTATGTAAAAAAATTTTAACATAACTAATGGTCCATAAATAAATTCACATTTCAATTATACAATAATCAGGACTCAACTGTAAAAATTTACCTCTGGACCACATACATTTGTTTTTCAAGTGCACATTAGATGTTAGTTGCATATTTGCCACATAGGTTTTCACACAATATAATAGCAAATAACTGCTATTCCAGATATACTACAAAGGCTGATTAAAACATATTAATGTCCAGATTCAATGTTTAAACCAACAACAGCAGCAATTCTGAAGAGTGTTTTGGGGGGGTTCATAAACATAGCACGCAGCCTATGGTGGGCAAGTCAGTGCCATAACTGTGCATTCCTTCCATGAGGACACAGCAAAGTGAAGTGTGTTTTTGATCATAATGCAGGTAACCACAATGCTTTTGTGTGCCGTCATTGTGTCTGCTACACCATAGACTGTATATAGGTTTTGCTATTCAAAAATACACTAAATATTCTCTATGTACGAACTGTGATCTTACTTCTAATCCAAAAGAATTTTAACACAATGGATTATTAATGAGTATTAACTACATTTCCAGAACTCTTGTTTTTATCATATTCTCACCTTCTCCAGATTGTTGAGATAGAGCAGCTGACCAAGCTTCTTCTGCAGCTGGGATTTTGCCACAGCCCTGTCATTCAACAGTTTCACTCTGTTCTGCTCCACCTGAATGCAAACATATGGACAAACACACACATACAGTTAGCACACAGCACCAGTGTGGAATTGTGAGCGCAGCTGTCAGCGATCAGTTTTGCTTACCTCATGTGGCTCTATTATGTGCAGTACTTTAGGTTTGGGCTCATCAGGAAGGCGCACACGCAGTCTTTCTGTAGCCATGCCCAGCTCATCTATAGCTGACACACGATCTCTCAGCGTCATCCAGTACTCATGCAACACCTGAAAGAGCCACATCAATACACAGACCTTAATCTAAATTTAGACTAATGATCAATCAGAAATCATATGATGCATCAGTGGACTCAATCCACCTTTATTCTTTAATTCATATTTAGTACAGATTTTTTTTTTTTGATGTGCATGAAAAATGTGTCTGATTTGACTGGGGATGTCCAGACTTTGTATGAAAAGCAGTCCACACTGAAACCCTTCTTGTAACTTGAGCAGATATAATGTGTTGTTTTGTGATATCACCAAAACAGTAAATTCAAAACAAGTTAGTGTCTATAATGGACTGTACTGACACAGTAGGTTTTAAAGCCTTCACAATATTTATGCACTACATAAAATAGTATATTAAAGGACATTTGGGGTACGCAAGTATACTCAAAATCACGCCCATAATTGTTTGATGCATAATCACTGACCTTGTACTCCTTTTTCCAGGACTCAAACAGCTCCATAAAGGTGTTGCCCTCCTCCATTAGCTCAGGCTCTATGCGCCGAATCTTGGCAAAAGACAATATGGCTTTCAGGGTACGCTCCGTTTCACTAGCTGCCCACAGACCACGGCTGGTAGTGGGCAGCCTGTCGTCTACCAGCCCGTCCTCATCTTCAATCATCTCCTCAAAGATGGCTGTCTGGCCTTTAACTCTGTTAGTGATGAGGACAGAATGCATGCAAATGATTATTTCTAGTCAGTAAAATAAATATAAATGTAAGGTTGTAGTGCTTTAATAAGTGTCACCTTTACTTACGTGTGAGAGAAAAGTTTGGATTCATACTCTGTAAAGAGTTCATCAGCTTTGCAGAAAACACAACTACAGAACAAAACAGAACCAAATCAAGTTCATTTATCAGAGCTTTGACACTAAAAATAACCACAAAAATACCATTTCTACCAAATCATTACATGTCACCTGAAAGAATCTTACTTGTTGAGTGGAAGGCGGACAGGCCTCAGGTGACAAGCAGTCGCCTCTTCAATGATTTCTTGAGAAGGCTGAGCTTCTAGCTTTTTTACAGCATCCTGAACAGTCTTCTGAGATTTCGTCAGCTCATCCATTTGAGTACTAAGTAAAAATTGGAGCCCTCTGGCATCTCGAAACCTGGCATTCACAAACAGAATGAACATTTCAAAATAAAATAAACAAGGAAACCAAAAAGTTCAACCAGACAGATGGAATTTTGGACCCTTGAAGAACTTTAGGCTACATTACTTGTCTGCCATTGAGAGTTTGTTGGCTTGCTGTTTGTAGCTGCAGGTAAGCTCATTTTGGATGCGGCTGACCAGGTCATCATCCATAGAGTACTGAATGGCCTGCTGGATAACGTCCAACCACCAGGGGGAACGGAGGTTAACCTAAAACAGAACAGAATAAGCAACTTGCATGTTTAATTTCCTTGTCTTTAATCAGACTAATGTTTCACATACCTTGCGTTTGAGCTCTTTGATGTTTTGAAGGACTGGTAATAAGTTCTGCTGAGCCTCAGACACCTCGGAGCTAACCTTGGTCATGTAGTGTTGTTTCAGCTGTTCTGCCTATTTAAAGAAACGTGTATGTTAATGGATTAACCCCTTCAGAAAAATTCATTACAGTGTGCAAGGTTTTTTGTCATATAAATATTATTCCAACTTAACACAGAACACACATCAAAGAATAGAGTGGAATAAACATGCTTTCAAAATCTGACATGTTACAGAAATCCTTGAAATAGTTCAATCTTTTGTATGGATAAAGTGCTGGAGACTAAAGTGTAGGAGTGACATAATCCCTTACGTTAAGTACTGCTTTGAAATAATACTAACCTCCTCTTTTAGACGGTCATCTCGAAGAGTAGGGGGAATACCAGGATGCTTTGCATTTAACAGCTCCATCAAGTTGTGTGTAGAATGAAGCCTCTAAATTAAAATGAGAAAATGATCACAGTGAAGATGAAGAATACATTTATATATTTATTTTCTCAATAGACCAGCAGGGACAGTATGCAAAGCATACCTGCAAAGAGTCTGTTTTAAGCCGGTCTTTGTGTTCCTCTGATGACCGAAGAACTTCTCTGTACATCTCTGCTGCCTCCACAAACTCACCTAGCACGGTCACAAACACACACATTTAAACATTTTAAACAGTCTCTGCTGCACTTTCCAAAGTGGCTCAATGTCCTTAAGGTTCTGACTGATCAGCAGAGAGATGTAATATGCTGTTTTAATATTTGATACCTCTGATGATGTGGATTCCTGCCAGGCCATTGAGTGCACACACCAGCTGTCTGTGAGCCTCCTCACACTCAACACGGCACTTCTTCTGCAGAGATTTCAGCAATTCCTCCATTGTCATTGTACTAAATAAAGCAATACAGTTTTGTAAATAAAGCAAACAAGGTTTGGGTAAAAGCTAAAGACATCAAAAAAGGGAGAACAGGAAATGCTAACGCTAACAAGTGCTACTTTTACTATAATACTATTAACCATCCGAGATCCCTTATACAGTCTATCTGTCTTGACATACCTCTCATTGATTTTTTTATTGTGTGAATTCTAAACTTTCAACTGACACCGCAATTATGTTTATAAAAAAAAGGAGGGGGGGGGTATTTATTCACGATATGGAGTCACTAGCTGATGATATGCATGTGCTTTACCTCTTCTGGAAGGGCAGAAATTCTCCTCTAACCGCCTGAGGATGACAGCAGGCCTGGCGCAAGCGTAGAAGTGGGTAAAGGATGGTGTTGACTGTACGTCGATCCAAGCTACCCAACTTCAGTGACCAGTCAGAGATCTTCCTCAACTTGACCAGGGCATCCTGGGAGCAAACCTCATGCTGACGGTGGTAAAAGTGGCCTTCTACTGGAGAGAAGTGGAGCCAGTGGATCTCCTCTGTCTGAGGGGGAATCTGGATCTGAAATCAACATTTAAAAGTTTTTCTTGCATCAGATCTGTTGAGTTATACTGATCACTTATAATATATGTGACCCCACCAGGGAAAACCAGGCCAAAGTCAGTGGGCAACTTACTGAGATATCGTGTCAATATTGTGCCACTCACATTAGTGACAAAACTTAGCCACTCGGTATTATTGCTGTAAATGAAAGATAACAGTCTCAGATATCTATTGGAGTACATATTTTGATCAAACACAAAACTTAAATTCACAAAAAAAGAGGTTTTTAAAAAATAAATTTTGAAAAAAAAAAAATAAATAAAAAATAAAATAAAATAAAATAAAATAAAAAAAAAAAAGACTTTGACCTGGTTTTCCCTGGCGGGGTCACATATGTGTACATTTTGAGATAATAAGTCATTTATATCAAAAGCATGAAAATGCAATGTATATTGACAAAAGGCTAATCAAAGCTCTGGTATGTGAAGATAAAAGCACAAAAAAAATAACCTGGTCAATGACATCTTTCTTGGCAGATCGCCACAGCAGCTGTCCAATGACATTGTAGAGTGGGCCTGTATTTCCACGCCTGTATGGCCTATAAAGCAGCTGATCCCACCAGTACTTCACCCAGTATGGATCAACTCCCAGAAACAATACCAGGCCATACAAATCTGCAGAATAGTAATACACCTATTAACTCGCTTTAAGGTGACACAAGAATACTCTCATTATGTATAGATATCCAACTCACCTTCTAGACCTCTCTGTACTGGAGTTCCACTTACACACCAGCGATTAATTGATGTGAGTCGCAGAGCCATCTCTGCAGCCTACAAAAAGTCAAAAGCTTGAATAAATTCTGGATATGCTCTTCCAAAACTTCAACCAATTCATCTCCACTGTATGGTAAAATACATGCTGGGATATTTCTAGGCAGCTCACCTTGGCTGTAGTACATTCCACCATTTGAGCCTCATCCAGGCAAACACGCCACCATTCCACGGCCACCAGCGGGCTGGGCACAGCCATGTAGCGCTTCTGGTTACGAAAGCGTCGACCATCTTTGCTGTTGCTATGAGGGAGGTCCACATAGTTGAGCTCAGTACGCAGCACATCGTAAGTAGTGATGACCACTTCCTGTTCAGCCAGGATGTGTGGTTGGATGAACCCATGCCTCTTGACTCCTTGGTACACCTGAGAGGTAAACAGAGGGGTTTGACAAATACAAAAGCTTCTTAATTTGGTTGTGAGCATCATATCTGTACAAAATACAAGGGAATGTGAAAATAACACTGACCAAAGCTCCATTTACACTGAGAGGCTACTACTAAATTACATTATTTACAGTTGGTGCCAAATTCCTTTGACAGCTATTTATATATATATATATATATAAAGCATTTTAAAGACGTTCTGAGGGGTCTAAATGTCTGCATAATTAAATATTTTAAATGTAATCAAAACCATTCAGAAAGGTTTAATGTGAAAGGTGACATTTTAAAAAAACCTGCAGAATTATTTACAATAAGGCTCTCTAATACTACAGTTTATCACTTCTTTACCACTACCAACATCATGGCATAGCTGTCATTTTAGATAGTAAATAAAATATATTTGTACTGCAAATACACTGTTCACAAACAGTGAGTACACCTTTTCACACAAAACCACCACAAATAAAATAAAAATAATTGAATTATATAGAAATTTTGAAAATTAGGAGGAATTCCCCTTTAAGATCTTGCTTTGACAATTCCCAAAATATGTAATTGCAATTTAAGCCAGGAATATATGTATAAACACGCACTGTTATTATTGTCTGAATTATATTCTTCTTCTTCTACAGTTTAAGATATGAAAACCAATCAAAATCCAGAATATTTTAAACTTAATGCTTTAAGAATTACATGGTCATCTACTGTACATGTGCTCGACCAACAGACACCGTTTCACAAACACTTTCCCTCGCTCCTCATAAACTTCCATTTTCAATAACACCTAATAACCACTTGCCAACACCCAAACATCCACTCAGTAAACACCCTGTACACTATGCAGACCTCCTAACAACACATTATCAACTACCTAGAATAGCTTAGCAACCACCTAGCAGCCACTTAGGAACAATTTAGCAACCGCCTAACAACTACTTAGCAACCACTTAACAACTGTCTAGCTACCACACAGCAAACATGTAGAGACCACTTAACAACTACCTAGCAACCATATCCAGCACAGCTGAGTTATCAAACTTGGCTGATTCACACCTGGTACTTAACTAGTGGTTTTTATTATTAGAACTGTGCTGGACTAAGCCCCTCCCACCACCACCCAAGAAATGAAAAATGAACACATCTGTATTACATGCACACTTTTTTAAGAGCTGGAGTGGCGTTGTGCCCTGGTATTTACCAGTACTCGGAGAGAGGAGGAGCGGATGTGGCGATTAATCTCCTCTACCCACTGATGGCAGATGGAGCTAGGGGAAATGATGAGAGTGGCACCAGTGGGCACTGGTGTCATGGCCACCAGGCAGTGTGGGCAGTAGAACGGCGTGGTCTCCAGGTTCTCCTCTTTATAGTTGACACACTCAGCATGTTGCCAAAGCAGGCAGTTCATGCACTGTACACGAGCCTTATAGTCCATGAGGCCTAGTTCTCCACAGATACACTCAAAGCGATAATCAGGAGTGTTGAAGGGCACGACAGATGCTCTGGTTGGGGGTGGAGGGTCTGACTGAGAACTCTGGACATCATTTGAGTCAGGATTCTCAAGCTGAAGACTTCCATTTTCCTCTATTAGCTCTGGCTTTAGATTTGGCACAGAACCCTTTGTTGTCTTTTTGTCATCATTAGCTGATGCAGACTGCGGCTGGCAGTTTTCCATGTTACTGTCAGTGCTTGGTTTGTCACTCAGTGGCTCTGGTCCTGAAGGAGATTCATAATCATGCGTTGGTTCTTCTGTGAGAAGAGGTGGATCCATGCTGCTCAGTGTGTCCTCAGAGTCAGAAGCTGTGCTGTACGAGTTTATTAATGCCTCTTTCTCCAGGCCAGCAGACCGACGAGATGTTCTCCTGCAAGTTCCCTCCTCAGTTGATTTCTGCTTAATTAATTAAAAAATAAATTTAAAATATGGCAGAATTTGTCCAACACTTCAAGATGTTCAAGATTTATAACATTTCAAAATTTCAAAATGCCTGTAAAAAACTATAAATTACATACTGGTGAAACAGTTTTCTTCTTTTTTTCTTTGTAGTTTTTTCCCAGTTTAAATGATCCAGCTAATCCCCGGCCTTTGATCTGCTCCACTAATTTTTCAGCTATGAGCTTTGTCAGCGCCTTCTTAATGTGGTTGCGGTTCTTCAGAGGGTCATACTTGTACACACTCCGGAGGTATGTGAAAATGGCATTAACTGAAGCTCCCTTCCCAACCTTCATTTCCTTAATGGCTGTCAGAAGCATCACACGAGCAGCTGTGAAAACATATAACTGAAGCATTAAAAATACAATGAAATCTTTATTTGATGTAATAAATGCACTGCACCCATAAATACATCATGTATCTTATACATATCTTACACTTCTTACCAGGGTAGTTGATTTTCTCTCTTGGCTTTGCCTGACAGCGCTTAGTCCTTTGTCGCTCTAATGGTGGAGGAGGAATGTAATAATTCACTGATTTTCCCTGTAGAAGACAAAGGCAATGAGTGTAAATGAATCATCATCTTATAATATTTCAGTAAGTAATAATATTAACCCTATGAAATCCCATTGATGCTCAGGCCATTTTCGTTCCTAACTCTTATATTTTGTTTTATATTTTAATGTATTGTAAAAGTCCTGACTCATAGGGCCCACTTACCACAGGTAAAGTGAGAGCATCCTGCTTCACGCCTTCGCGAGTGTTACATAAAATAAGAGCCAGCACTTCCACAGTCTTCCCCAGTCCCATCTCATCAGCAAGTATTCCTCCAGGCCAGTCTACCCCCGCCAGAGGAAACTCCCTGATCAGACTGCACGAGTTGAAAAGAACCAAAACAGAATTTGAACAAACTCCTTAGCATAACCTCATTTGTAGTTAAGTGCAATTCATGGATTTCAACCGTGTTCATGTTGGAGACACATGCATTTATTGGTATTTTTGATTTCTGATAAGCTTAAACAATTAGTTTAACATCTATTAAACTTTCATACCAGCCAGTGTAGGGGTTATAAAACAGCTTCTTCCCACAAATTGAAATCACTTCCCTCCAAAGGAAATGTAATCTCTGTTCTGTTGGTGAATAACAACTGAGTATGAAATTTAATTCCAATACATATGTTTGAAAAACCATATTTGAATGGTGTATTAATTCTACCTTGACAAACTTCACTCTTAAATTTCTCTCTCCTCAGCATCCAGTTGACAGCCTGGCTCTGGTAAGGTCGCAGCACTGGAATGAGGGCTGGATGCTGTACGTTAAAGCTCTGACCCTGTTCTTCTTTCTGGTGAAGGTGCCTGACATAATCGTAGAGTTCTTCTACGTTCTGCCGCTCCAAATCTGTGTCACATTCTTCCTCTTCATTCTCCATAATTTCTGTCATGAGAAAATGGGACATATTTTCACAAAAACATAAGCTTCTGTAAAGACATGTGTCAAAAACAGATACTAACTGAGACTAAAGAGAACGGGAAAGAAAGGATACCAGGAATAATGAAGTCAAAGAACAATTCCATCAGTTTCTGTAGGAGCTGATTTGCTCTTCTTATCCGTCCATTTCCTTCACTGAGAAATTCTGGTCGACCCAATCCAGACTCCAAAAGAAAAATCTTGAGCTGCACCAGAAACATAAATATTAGATGCATAATACTATTGTGTAACATTGCTTTGCACTTCTACAGTAAAAGTAAAATAAAACCCTGACATTTAATCTATAAAGTGGTTTGATATCTACAAAAGACTACAAGAAAAAAAAAAATCCTCCTTAGTCTACATATATTTGACCAGTCTAGATACATTTGCTCCTGTAAAAGTATTTAATAGAATAATAGAATACAAACAAGTTTAAGGTAATAAAACAATGTTAAGCAGATTATCATGCATACAGTTGCAAGGAAAAGTATGTGAATCCTTTGGGATTACTTGGATTTCTGCATAAACTGTTCTTTAAATGTGTTCCGATCTTCATCAAGTCACAACAATAGACAAACACAGTCTGCTCCAAGTAATACCACACAAAAAATGTGTTTTCATGTTTTTATTGAACCAGCATGTAAACAAAGTCTGTGAATCTTTATGCTAATAACTTCTCCAAAAGCTTCTCCAGGAGTCAGCCAACCTGGGAACAATTAATGTGATGAGTTTGGATGTGTTGTTTGAACCTGCCCTGCCTTATAAAAATACACACACACCAGTTTTGAGTTTGCTGTTCTCAAGAAGCATTGCAGGATGTGAACCATGCCTTGCACAAATGAGCTCTCAGAAGACCTACGTTCAAGAATTGTTGACTTGCACGAAGCTGGGAAAAATTTCAAAAGTATCTTTAAAAGCCTTGATTTTCATGTGTTCGTGGTAAGACAGACTGTCTACAAATGGAGAAAGTTCAACACTGTTGCAATTTTCCATAGGTGTGGTCATCGTCAATGAGGTGGAAAAAAACTTGAGCCCATCTGTCTGCCAACTGAAGCTCAACAGAGGATGGGTGATGCAATAATACAATGACCCAAAACATATAAGTAAACCAACAGAAAAGCTTCAACAGAAGATAATACGCCTTCTGGAGTGGCCCAATCAGAGTCCTGACCTCAACCCGATCGAGATGCTGTGGAATGACCTCAAGACAGTGATTCACACCAGACATCCCAAGAATATTGCTGAACTGTAACTGTTTTGTGAAGAGGAATGGTCCAAAATTCTTCCTGACTGTTCTGCATTTGATCTGTTACTGCAGGAAATGTTTGGTTCAAGTTATTGCTGCCAAAGGAGGGTCAACCAGTTATTAAATCCAAAGGTTCACATAATTTTTCCACCATTCACTGTACATGTTTACATGATGTGTTCAATAAAAACATGAAAACAAATATTTTTTGTGCAGTATTAGTTTAAGCAGACTGTGTTTGTCTATTGTTGTGATTAGATGAAGCTCAGAACACACTGATTGACCAATTTATGTAGAAATCCAAGTAATCTCAAAGGGTTCACATGCTGCACATAATGTCCATGTACACAGTTCCACAACTGATATCATATACTGTACACTTTCTACAAATACCTTTACTGCTCTGTCTTCAGATGTGTGACACAGCTGTATGACTTTCCTCTTCTGCATCCAGTCCAAATCCTCCAGTGATAATCCACCAAATGAACATTCAACAGGATAGTTCATTGACACGTTCAGTGCTGGGCTTGGTAAAACTATTGACAGTAAGTCACCTGTTTGTTGCAGACAAAAAGTAATGTCTGCAAGCTCAACTGGAACTTTTGGTAAGAGGTTAAACTCTCCAATGAGTGCCTTCCACCCAAGGCCCAGAACAGAAGTGGGCACCACATTAAGCTCAATGGTGTCTGATGAGGATTCCTGGAAGGAACACTCTGGTTCCTCCTCTTTCTCCACTGGAGAAGGAAGGACATTGGTGTTCATATTCCGACTGGCTTCCTGAAGACCGTGGCCAGGCTGGAAGCTGACAGATGGCTGAGGAAAAATCTCATCACCTTCAGGATCATCTTCAGTTCTCCGATCCTCATGCATGTTCCAGTTCAGCTTTTTCTTGGCCTCTTCGTCCATGCGGACGGGAGGCGCACGTTTCCTTCTGCTGCTCATGATGGAAACCTGCAGACAGAAATGTCATGTAAGTTTTTATACCCTTATATGTATTATTTCTGACATCTTCCAAGTTAGAACAAACAATAATGAGTTATATATATTACCAAAACTATTCCATGTGTTGTACTGTGCTGAATCTAAATAAACAGGACTAAATACGCTCTCATTTTAATTAAACACATCATTTGTTGAGCTGCTGATATCCACAGTATGATCAGAAAAGCATATTGTGATGTAATTGATCACAATAATGATAAATATTGTCATATTGCCCTGCTGCACTTCTCACTGAAGTCTTCATCTATTGTGGTGTACAGCCAATACAGAAAACAAATAATACATAATACATGTATTTGAAAATGTACATATTTTTTGTATATACCGGTACACACATCCTTTTGTATGTATTTTTCTGTATGGGCGGTGTCGCCACCTGTAAACAACAGGGGGGTATTCCACAAAGCAGGATTTCCAAGTTAGCCAGATAGTTTAAGCAATACTTTGAGGACTGACCAATAGGGACGTCCTGCTGCTCTTTTCTCATTGGACAGGTTCGACTTCGGGCTCGAGTTACCTGGCTAAAGTGAGTAAGCCTGCATTGTGGAATACCCCCAAGAAAGAGTCATGCAGGAAAGTCCCTGTAAACAACAGAATATTGTAAAGCATCCTTTGACTTGCTCACACTGTTTACTTATTGTTGATCGCTATTACATTTGTATATTTTTACAGCAATTCTTTACTATCTGTTATACCAAAGACCATATTATTTCACAGTCTATGTAGGGTAAATTACAGCCGAATACGTTTTTGGACTTAAACAGTTAAATGTCACATCTGACTACACATGAACTCATGAGCGTTTCTCTCAGCGTCAGGTCACTTCAGCTGAAAATAACGAAATGTCTCTTAAAGTGATCAATGACAGAAGCGTTTACAGTTACGGTGTTAGTCACCGACTCCAACATAAAGAGATACTACAATCTTACACTATGAAATAAACATGTGGAAGTACTTACTCAATTGCCGTGCAACTGTTATCCTTGTAGAAACAGAATAAATGTCAGGAAATCACTTTCTTTTGACTCCAAAGACACTGATGTGGTTGAATTCCCCCCAGCAATCCGCCATATTTAAAACACCGGAAGTTACGTCTTCAAAGAGCGAAACAAAGAGCAGATAGTTTCGCGCCTTGGCCACTAGATGTCGCCGCAGATCAAATTTGTTACTGATGCTCAAAACTAAGGCACAGTGATGAGAGTTTCACTGTCAACTGGCTGAATTGTTCTCCAAATACATATTTTTAAATCAGTTACAGTCCTAGTGAAAATGTGAGCGAAAGCATTTCACTATTACATTGAATTTGGTTAACCCACAAGCTGAATCCTTCACACACTATGAGTGGTGAGATTTCACGTCATGAGACTGTTATTTCTAGCACTCAAGAGAGAAAAAATCTTCATCTTCGTAATAAGAACAGAAAAAGTACAGTAGCAGTAAATGAAATCTATCTATCTATCTATCTATCTATCTATCTATCTATCTATCTATCTATCTATCTATCTATCTATCATGTCTTATACAGCGAAATTATTATTATTATTATTATTATTATTATTATTATTATTATTATTATTATTATTATTATTATTATTATTTATTTATTATTATTATTATTATTGTTGTTGTTGTTGTTGTTGTTGTTGTTGTTGTTTTAGTAAACTGGCTATTTTACTGTAGTGTAGATGCTGACTGGGGCTCACTGTTTCACTGGGACTCTCACACTGCGGCTGATGTGACCCGTTTTCAGATGCAGTGATGAGATGAGCAGGAGGGGGTATCGCGCAGTGAAGAGTGAACTGCAGTTTGGGACTGAAAGGTTTCAGAAGACGATACGACATGACTTATTCTGGGACTCCAGGTAAGCTTTCATAGAATGCCTTGAATTAATCATTCAGAGCGACGAGCATTCACTTGTCACGGCTGAAATGAAAGCCTGCACTGCTTAGATGGCTCAGCTGAATGTTGGTGACTTAGTTATTGGCGTGGATTTCTCGCAACCTGTAGCCTGCTCAGCGTTAATGTTTGTAGTGTTTTACATTAGAAGTGGATTATATGATACAGAACAGTACATGCATGAGCCAGTTTGGATGTGTAAAACGTGCTTTCCACCTGCCTAAACGGAATGCTGTCCATGGTACTGATTTCTCTGCTTTAATACATTAATAAATTAACTAAACAAGTTCTGTTACAGTCTTTTGAATTTTGTGTGCAACACATTTTTTTGTGTTTCCTTTGTTTAAACCCAACCCATTCATACGCTTAATAAATTGTGTTTGAGCAGAAAAAAACATAAGAGTTAAGACATTACTCAACATTTTCATATGATATTCTCATGTATGATACATTATTCATCTTTGTTTGCAGGATATTTGACCTTTACCTTGAGGTAGTTTAGAAAATGACTGATACACTCTATATGGACATGATGGATTCCTGCTTCGCTTCTTCTCACCAACAGACTTGCCTACAGATATGATTCCTCAACCACATTTAAGACCATGTGGAGTATGATGAGAATGAATTTCATTAGAGTTTCTTTTCTGTCAATGTTGCTGCTTTGTGCATTGGCCAGAAACATATATGAGAGGTCACTGGTGCCCAGAGCTGCGTCCCGTTCAGTGGCTCGAATGGACGGTGATATAATTATTGGAGCCCTGTTTTCTGTCCATCATCAGCCTTCAGCAGAGAACGTGGCAGAGAGAACGTGTGGAGAGATCAGAGAGCAGTATGGGATCCAAAGGGTGGAGGCGATGTTCCACACACTGGACAGAATCAATGCTGATCCTCACCTTCTACCTAACATCACTCTGGGCTGTGAGATCAGGGACTCTTGCTGGCACTCTTCAGTGGCATTGGAGCAAAGTATTGAGTTTATAAGAGACTCTCTTATTTCAATCCGTGATGAGAGGGACGGATCAAAGTGGTGCATTGATGGCACTCCATCCAGTCAACCACCTGCCACCAAGAAACCCATTGCAGGTGTGATTGGACCTGGCTCCAGTTCAGTGGCAATCCAGGTTCAAAACCTGTTGCAACTCTTCAACATCCCTCAAATCGCATATTCTGCCACTAGCATTGACCTGAGTGATAAAACCCTCTATAAGTACTTCCTCAGGGTCGTGCCCTCTGACACACTTCAAGCAAGGGCCCTCTTGGACATTGTTAAACGGTATAACTGGACTTATGTGTCTGCTGTTCACACGGAAGGTGAGTTAGCAACTGCAGACTTCATTTTTTTCACACAGCACAATTCCCACAGTGTGAAAAGGAAAGCACTGATATCAAATAATTCATGTGTACATAACTGCAACATATAATACAACAACTTTTATTGGCAAAAGTAAGTAAACTGAAAGAGACAATTGTGTCTTTTTTATTTATATGAAAATCATGTATAAATTTGAATAACGAAAATGCAATATTTAGTGAAAAATCAGCATTAAGTGTGAACTTGAATGAACACTGTAGGTGTAAAATCAACACTGTATGTGTTCATTTAACACTGCAGAATTTTATGTGATGAGTTTGTCCCCTTTATCAGTTGACCAATATGATATAGCATCTCTCTAGATCAACAGAATGATGACATTCTTCTGACAATGGCAAGGAGATTGTTGTCATTTTGAATATTATACAACATACATTGAAAATGGATGCACTCAATTTACTTAGTTTATGAGTTGATTATGAGTTGGGGGTCATTTCTCCTCGAATGAAATTAATTATGTGAGCACAACAGTGTCTTTAAAGTTACAATACTTTGGACTATAACCATGCTGATGTTATACATTTTACTCATCAAATTATGTACATATGTGAATAAAACTCCCCTGCATTGCTTTTTCAGGATGACATTTTAATAATCTGTCCATATAGGATTTTGTCCCTTTGTCACTGCCTTTGGTGCTGCTGCATGATATATAATGGATTTTAGAACTAGAAGACTTTAAGAAGTTTATATTCTTATACAAAACTGTTTAGATAGTGACATTTTTAAATATTCATTGGGAACCAGAGACAACAGTATTTAATTATTTTAATCTGAATTTTTTCTGATTACTTTATCAGAGAGAAGAACAAACTGATTTGAGATGCACTGTGGTAGTCACTACAAAAGTGTCCCATAATATTGCAGACAGCTTGGCAGGTAATGCATCAGCCTGTCAGGACTGCCCAGAGAGGGGTCTCTCTGTAAACAGAGGAGGACATTTAAAAATACTTCCTCTCTCCTGACTTGTCCTCACAATCCCAGTGCTATGTAATACGTAATCATCTTCTCAGGCAACTTACAACAACTTCTATTCATATTTCACTGTTAATCGTAAATGTGTAAGTGAATGGCATGATATGTTTGAGCAAAAAGAAAGTAGAAAGTTATTTGTCTCCCAAAGTTTCTCCTTTTGAATTCAGCTACTAAAGTCATTTTTCAATAAGAAATCAGCTACATATTTTTCCCAGATGTAATAGATCAGACAAAACATGGAAGGCTAATTTTGCTAACAAAGGCCAAAACTCAATATATCATTAGTGTATTAGACTCAATAGTTATCTAATAACCCAGTCATTTCCATCAAGACATAAACTTCTCTTAAAGTGTGTTAATTAAGGAATCAGAAGTTTACAAACTACGGTAGTCATGTAGTGTAGGATGCGGAGCCACTTACTGTGAATTATAAAGTTAATAAATCCTTACCAATGTGGGCTGCTATTGCAGAGGGCAGCAAAGCTGGTAGACGACTGATCTTGGAATACTTTTCTCTATATTTTTGATTGCCATCCTCACTAAAGCTGATTCTAGATCAATATTTCATATTCTCAGTCAAGATGCCAGATATGAGATTCATATGTTCTTCTAACAAAAGAACAACTAGAAGAGCTGGTGAGTCGCACTGAGAAGGCTGCAAAGGAATATAACATGCAGATCAATGCAGCTAAAACAAATGTGATGACGAACACTGAAGATATACTGAAGATCACAGTCGAAGGAAGACTTCTGGAGCAAGTAGACTCTTTCACATATTTGGGATGCAGAGTAACAAAAGCTGCAGACTGTGCCAGTGAAGTGAAGACAAGAATGGCCATGGGCATGTTGGTGATGGTCAAATTGACAAAGATGTGGAAAAGCAAGTCAATTAGCACCAACACCAGACTAAGACTGATGAAAGCCTTGGTCTGGCCAGTAGCTACATATGGATGTGAAGCCTGGACACTGAAGAAAGAGGAAGAAAGACGTATTCAGGCTTTTGAGAACAAGTGCATCAGGAAGTTGCTGAAGATGTCATGGATGAAGATGATGACAACTGAGTCTATGAGATGCTAGAACTCAAAAGGAGTTACTGATGCACGTTAAATCCAGCAAGTTACGTTACTTTGGTCATGTGATGAGGCAGCACATGAGAGCATTGAAGGAAGTGTTATGACTGGACTTGTGGAGGGAGTCAGAAGACGTGGAAGACCAAGAATAACCTGGATGGATAACATCAAGACGTGGACTGGATTATCAGGTGCTAGCCTGCTACAAGCAACCAGAGACAGATGGCATTGGAGAGAAGTGACTCGTCTGTGCAGCCTTCCATCGCGAAGCGATGACGGCGTATGACATGACATGACATGTTCTTCTAATTTAATATTGTTTACAGTAAGTCATAGTGTCTCTGAGACACTAAGTAAGATCTGAATGCAGTTTGAGTGGGTTAAGAGATGTTTTGATGATGTATTTTGATACAAATATCTTGGGTTACTGAGGTTACTCTCAATTTAGTTATTGTGTTTATTATTAACATTAACCTCACAGCTCCAGTGCTAAACTAAAGGAGCACATTCTGGACACCAAACATACTTTGGCTTTCAACTACAACAAATGTAATTTGTGTAGATTGTAAGTGAACTATTCCTTTAATCTTGTGTAGTTATGAAGGGCAGAGTGGTTAGATATGATAGTGAGGAAACCAAGTGTGGATCCAGAAAACAGCTCTCAGGGGTTAAATATTTGTTGATGATTTTCATGATTCAGGGTCTACTTTGCTGGTTCTTTTCTCTTAGGAAACTATGGGGAGAGTGGGATGGAGGCCTTTAAGGAGCTGGCATCTCAGGAGGGCCTGTGCATTGCGCACTCTGACAAGATCTACAGCAATGCTGGAGAGAAGCACTTTGACAGGCTGTTGAGGAAGCTGAGGGAGCGACTGCCTAAAGCTCGAGTGGTGGTTTGTTTCTGCGAGGGCATGACTGTGCGTGGCTTACTCATGGCTATGAGGCGATTGGGTGTGGCTGGAGAATTTCTGCTTATTGGAAGGTGACTGTCCTTTTCACACCACTAATGAACTACATAGAGCTTAGAATACTACATAATTTATTCCACATTTCATTAGCCCACCACAAGACTGAGTACAATAATCACTATTTCCTGAGGTCATTAACATTCATTCAAACACCCTTTTTAAAACATCCTCTCATGCATAATACATCCACACGGAACTGTCTTAGTGAGTCAGATCATAGTGAAAGATGCTTGTATAAGGTAATAGACTGTCTACTGGACATGGAATAGAATCACTAGCTGCTCTCAGCTATTCTTCTTTTTCACGGTGTCACAATTCAGAGACAGAAATAAATTCTTTGTAGAAACATACGTTTGAGCCATGATACTGCCTTAAATTACAGACCACTAGAGAGTGAAATTACATGATTAAGAAATATCAGTAATATTCAGTGCAGTGCTGGAGGTGGTTTCACATTCACTAGCTACTAATGTGAATAGAATATTGTTCTTTGACAGACTCTACTCTCTGAGCCGTCGGCTTCCCTCTCTTGTTGAGACGAAGTATTCTTTTTCTTCTCTCATGCCGCCAGTGAAGTCTCTGTGGACTGAAAAAGAGAACATCAATTGACCAAGGCTGTTCTATTCTGGGTCAAGGAGAGTGTTTCGAAAGAAGCTTTGCAGTAACTTATGGAAAACAGCACCAGTGACTCTGGGCTAGTTAGACTAACTATCAAAATAACTGCAACAACAATTAATATTAGTTTTTAAAGTCAACTTTATAATGGTTCTGTTTTACAAATCAGGACATAATTGTAATGTAGATGTTAATGTAGTGAGATTTTATTCCATTTTGAACTCCATTCCATTGCAAGGAAATGAATCCATGATCACCTGAGAACAGGAATAATGTTAAGATGTGTGTTTTTAAAGTTTTAATTCATGAGACTCTTAATAATTTCCTGAAAACTCAGTGCATGGTTGACTTAATTGCACTTATGGACACCACATGCATTAGTTGCAAGAGGTGAACTGCTGCCTGCATGCTAAGAACAGGCACCTAAGAATAGGCCATTCTTGGCACAGATTATAGAGAGGATGCTGGGAGACAGATGGCTCTAGTGGCATGGAGTAGCCGCAGAAATATTACTAACTTACTAATAAAACCAGAACCTTCTTGCTTTTCACTTATGATTGCTATTTGTGACCCTGCTCATGGAGATCAACCGGCTTCAACCTTCAACCCTAATTGACCCCACCAGATCCCTCAAATTACTGTCTTCTGAAGTTTTTGTTTAGATGAATGAGGTGTGTTAGATTTGGGTTGGAGGTGAAATCTAGAGGAAGGCAGATCTGCAGGAGGAGGGATGGTGACCACTCTAATAGATTAATAACTGATCTACAGTGATCAATAGTGAAGTTCAGTTTTGAGTGGTAAAGTGTCTCTGAACAGTGCAGGGTGTCCACAAGAAGGCTTCACATCTAGTAAATGTTAAATACATGTAACTCACTTAAATTCAGTTAGACTTAGACAGCTTTGTTTTTTTTGCACAGCAAGTATACACTGAACACAATTTTGTTACAACTGGCTCAGCACAGGATTGAAATACAGACTGTGTCAATATCAATGACAGTAGAATGTGCAAGTTGTACATGAGAATACACAGATGAGCCAAAACATTATACCCACTCCCCAATGAGTTATGTTGATTATCTCATAACAACAGCACATGCCAAAGTCTGAGATATGTTAAATGGTAAGAAAACAATCACCTCTCATAGTTGATGTGTTGGATGTGGAAGAAATGGACAGACTTGAATGTCTTAGCAACTCTGGCAAAGGACCAACGCCTTATGGCCAGAAGACTGGGTCAGAGCTTCTCTGAAATGGCTTGTAGGGTGGCTACCAAAGTGGTGTCCATATTCCCTAGATCTTAAAATGATCAAGAATACACAGTAAATCTGCCAGTGTTAAATCAACACTATTAGAGTTAAATTAACACTGAGAGTGTTTACATTTTGACACCCTCAGTGTTAATTTAACTCTAATAGAGTTGATTTAACACTGGCAGATTTACTGTGTATGTGGGATGTACTGGAACAGCAAATCCATTGCTGAACAACAGTACATCACAACTTATAGAACTTAAAGGATCTGCTGTTATGGTTTTATCTGAAATGCAAAATTGCATAATTTACCAGTCAGGTCATAAAATGTATTATAAATCACTACTCCATTCACTTTCATTTCCACCTTTTAACAATACTCTGGAAGGGTAGACTGAATTTTTTCAAAGCTCATTTCTTATAATAATACACGGCCCCATAAAAAGATTACAAAAAGCTTTCTCACAAAAGTTTCTTGGCTTCAAAAGATGGTATAGGAGTGCGTGCTGAGTTTGTTCTTGTTTAAACTAGGTCAGTTCACTCAAGGGTGTCCGTGTTTTTGTTCATGTTGCTCAGGCATTGCAGGTGAGAGTCTGAAAAGGAAGCTGACAGTAATTGGGAGACTAATTAGACTCTGTTCAACTCGCTTGATTTAGTGATGGCTGGGCAGACAGAGACGAGGTGGTGGAGGGCTATGAACAGGAGGCTGTAGGAGGCATCACAATGAAGCTTCAGAGTGAGGAGGTCACGTCCTTTGATGACTACTACTTGAAGTTGCGCCTCAGTACAAACACCAGAAACCCATGGTTTGCTGAGTTCTGGCAGCATCGCTTCCAGTGCCGCCTCCCAGGACATCCTCAGGAGAACAGGAACTACAGGAGGAACTGCACAGGTGAGGCCTATGAGGAAAATGGCTCATTCAGAAAAGTGTCTATCACATGAGCATACTGGTAAAAAGAGTGTAGAAGCCAGTACGTTTGATTAAAGGAATGGTTCACAGAAAATTCTCTCTTTACTCCAAACATAGTCAGTTGGCGAAGATGTGTTTGGTGTTTAAAGTTTGTAAACTAATAAAAATTTCAAACATTTTGGATAACTTAGACTTTAATTTATTTTTAACTGTATTAGCCTTACAGCTTTAGTGCAAAACGTATAGTTGCAATTCAAAATGATCAGTCCTTGACAATAGCTACAGACTCAAGTTTACTGATGAGATAAAGCCTGGTACCCACTACTGGATTTAAAAAAGCCTAAACGATGTTGAAACTGAGACCCCCCCACACACATAATGAATATTTTCACCAATTTTTCTGTACTTGATCATTATTAGACATAAGATGCCCAGACTTCAATCAAATGGATAAATTAACATTTACCATCACTCTTACGGGTTAACCCTCTATTTTAAAGTGTGCCATTGTGGTCCATTGTTTTGTACACCTGTTCTCATTGTAATTTGTTTTCACACCCGTATTAAGGCAGTATTGCTGCGCACTATTGCTTTAGTGTGACATGTTTTATTTTATTTTGAGCGGTATTATTTTGGTGCTGGAAAGAACCATGAACACCTGGGTGAGTGACGAACATGTGGGTAGATGCTTTGTTTTAGCAAAATTAACGGCAAGTCATATGGGCATGGCAATGAAAACCAGGCGGATGAATGATAACTGGAACAAAATGTCCTTGAAAAAAGATGATGATAATCCAATTGTACGATAACCAGGGCAAACGATATCTGAGGTTCCACTGTATAATATTAATTATTCAGATTTAAAAAAATATTGTTTATTTTGGTCATAAAGTCGCATCTGTAAGTGTATCAGTGTAGCGTTTGGAGGATGATGAGGAGACAGAAAGCAGGAGTGTAGTCCAAGACAGAGGGTTTATTGCTCAAGACATGAGGATACAAAATGCTGAGACATTCACAATGACTGATAATGACAAGAAGACCAGGGGAGAATATATACAGGGCGTAATTAGTGAGACACATGATTAGATTAGGTTTTGTTCTTAAGCCACAAGAGTGTCCAGATTTGAAAGATATAGATCTACATCCCATCAGATATGTTCAGCTTTTGACAGAAACTGCTAAACAAATAAAACATTTTTTAGACTTTAATTTCCTTTTAGCTATTTTAGCTTTAGCCTTATAGCTAAAGAAGCAAATTTTATACACCAAACATGCCTTTGTCAATCAGCTATGTTTGAAATAAGGGGGAACATTTTGTATCTCTGATTTTCAGTGAATCATTATTTTAAAACAATAGCGTGGTAGTGGTGCCTTTCAGTAAATAATTTTAGTAAGGATTTTTCTTCTTTGCTCTTTTTGTATTTTGAATCATTTCCTCTGCTGACTGAAAAGGTGACTTAGGTAAATTGTTTTTGTTTTGTTTTTTATTTAGCTTAATTAATCAGATTATTAATTTGCACTCACAAAGTAAGCATTAGATTACATAAAGCAATGCTCAACAAGCATGTTTTCAAATATCATAAAAACTTTCTGTCATCTGCAACGTCACAAACGATGTAATATATTTACGTTTCCATTTGAATGTTGCTCTAAACCAAACAAAAGAACAGAGATACTGAAGACGTAAATATAGCAAAGCATGCAACTACTGTTTTCATGATTTTTCATATTTACATGCACATCTTTATTTCCCATCATCATATTTTCATTCTCTTGTATTCTGCTGACAAGAGGTTCACATCTTCTCCAACATGTATAATATCTTCTCCAACATCTCATATACCATGCACTTCTATGTTTAAAGCTTCCCTAAAGGATAGGAACTTAAGGCACAGTAACAAATACCTTTTCCAAATGCTTACACAGAGAAATAGTCATAGTCTGCTGTTCTGTTACCTCTATTATTTTTCTATATAGAGCTACGAGAGGGTAAGTAAATATTTCTGAATGGCTAACTTGGAGGCACCTTCAGCAATATAGATAGAGGTCAACTGATATCACACAGACATGTAACATATCTTTAAATCATTATATCTTCATGGTCATTAATGTGTGCAAGTATGTGCTTGTCATTACTGTTGATTGTTGATGCTGATCATCATAATATTAATGATATAGAACAACCTGGTCGAAAAGACGTGTATCGGTCGACCTCTAATATATATAAAGTTATTGGGATGTTTTATGGACTGCAGTAATAAACAGTGGACACTGTATTGGATATGAATTAGATCCCAATAACATTCTCTTCTGGCTTTGCTGCATGTTCCACTGAGGGAACGTTTTGGGCCACCATGCACCTTTGGTTGCTTATGCACAGAATAAGACCTGAATCATAGGCTTCAGATCAAAGATATGACATGTGAATGTTTCTCTAATTTCTATAGATTCTTTACCTAAAATGTATTTCTCTCTCCACTGAACCACAATGGTGATTTGATATGATACTGTGGGAAAATACAAAAAAATGGTTTTGCACCACAGAGCCAGAAAAGTAGATATTACTATGCAGTTTGGCTTGCCACAGAATAAATCATGCACAGTATCATATTTTACATATTCCCAATGGTATCCCACAATTCTAGCTTTCTTTCTCTGCATGTCATTATACAAGAAAGTAGAAACAACAACTTCAGCTGCATTTTTGAGATATTTTTTTAAAGGGCCCATATCATGGAAAACCTAACTTGATATAATAAACAAACCTTGTACAAACTTTCAAAATGTATCTCTTTTTTATGTATTCCCAATGGAATTCCAGAATTCCAGCTTTCTTTTTCTGCTTGTCATTAGACAAGAAAGTTAAAAACACTGCTTCTGTTGAATTTTAGGGAAGATTTTTTTGCCTTGTGTTTTGAAAAAAAGGCAGAAAATGTATAAACATTGTAGATTTTATATCTCTCACACCCCAGCTCATACAGTTCATATATGGAGAAACTAAACTGTGTAACAGTCCATTTCTAATTTACCATTTTTGTGATGTTAAACCAGCAGATTCACATGTACCTGTCTGTGTAGCTCCTCATATATGTAAATGCTGAAGTGTTTCAGCCCAGACTGATTTGAATGAGGCGCAATACAGGACAGCCAGTCAGAACAGATGTGGATGACACAGCACAGTCTGTTTAGTTCTAAAGGATAAAGAGAGATTAGAACAATCAATTAATTATGACTTTTAATAAAAATGTATGATATGGGCCTTTAAAATTTCCTACTACACAAGTTCCAGTTAAATACTACTACTACTAATAATAATTTACACTTATATAGCGTCTTTCACAGGCCCAAGGACGCTTTACAATCAATGAAAAGAAGGAACAAAACAAAACACTGGTATCAAGAAGGGAAGGCAGTTTATAGATAGATAAATAGATGTTTCTTCTTCCAGATGTTTCTTCTTCTTATGTGTAGTAGGTTTTGTTCTTAAACAAGAGTGTCCAAATGACAGATGAAGATCTACACATGCTCCCTCAAATATGTTCAGCTAAAAGTTCTACAAATACCCAAAGGAGAACGCTACAACCTTAAAACTATTATGCAGTCATCGTCTTTTCCTCCCAAAAAGACCTCTGGTCAAATATAGGTGAAATGCATTAAGAAACTGGTTCCCAAACCAGTTTTTCATTCTATAACAGTACATAAAAGTATAGACACATGGTCTAACAATCTTATATACAGTGGGTCCAGAAAGTATTCATACCCCTTGAACTTTTTCACATTTTGTCACCTTACAACCACAAACGTAAATGTATTTTATTGAGATTTTAAATGATAGACCAACACAACATACCACATAATTGTGAAGTGGAATGAAAATTATACACGGTTTTAAAATTTTTAATAAAAAAAAAATCTTAAAAGTGTGACGTTCAAAAGTATTCAGCCCCCTGTACTCTGATATCTCTAAACAAAATTCAGTGCAATCAATTACCTTCAGAAGTCACTTAATTAGTTAATAGAGTCCAGCTGTGTGTAATTTAGTCTCAGTATAAATACACCTGTTCTGTGAAGGCCTCAGTGGTTTGTTAGAGAACACTATTGAATTGAACTGCAAACCTACCAAGACATGGCCGTCCACCTAAACTGACAGATCCAGCAAGGAGAGCACTGGTCAGAGACACAGCCAAGAGGCCCATGGCCACTCTGGAGGAGCTGCAGAAATCCACAGCTCAGGTGGGAGAATCTGTACACAGGGCAACTATAAGTCTGCACTCCACAAATCTGGCCTTTATGAAAGAGTGGCAAGAAGAAAACTATTGTTGAAAGAAAGACACAAGAAGTGCTGTTTACAAGCTTACATGGCTTCTGGCAAACTGTAAACAGCACTTCTTATGTTTTCACATGTGCTAATTAAGTGACTTCTGAAGGTAATTGATTGCACTGGATTTTGTTTAGAGGTATCAGAGTACAGGGGGCTGAATACTTATTGATGTCACACTTTTAAGGTTTTTATTTGATTAAAATTTTTAAAACCATGTATCATTTTCATTCCACTTCACAATTATGTGGTACGTTGTGTTGGTCTATCACTTAAGATCTCAATAAAATACATTTACGTTTGTGGTTGTAAGGTGACAAAATGTGAAAAAGTTCAAGGAGTATGAATACTTTGTGGACCCACTGTACATCAATATGTGCACTCTATTCTCTGCTATTGCTGTAATAGTATCACCCTCCTGAGTATTTCTTGTATTTGGCATGTTTTTACTTAACTGGATCTATGCATTTCAAGTCCAGACAAAGACAGCATGTCTTGGTTTAGTCTGCCACACTATGCTTGTCGCTATTACACTTAAACACAGAGGATATAAGCAAAAGAAAAAGCCACATCATAATGAGCTGTAGCCTACTTACTTCAATACCTTTTTTTTTCTTTATCTGCAAACCATCATTTATAATGCCTGACACTGCTTCCTGCTGGCTTGGTAAAGATCTGAAGATCAAAAGCACTGATATGGTGTCCTTGGACATTCTCCATGTCTTTGAATTTGTACTTGTGTCCGAGCTACAGCAATTTTTATGTTTCAGAGATTTTAGATTTTAGTCATGTGGAAGATCCATTCCAAATCATGCGAGAGACAGGAGGAATGAGAACAAGAATAAATTATTAATTTCCATGTTCAATTAATAATAATAATGTCTATTACTAATTAAATTCTGAGTGGGAATGGATTGCCTCTCCATGGCAACAAGCATGCTTTTGATACTTAGTTTTAATGCTGTCTTTTTATTCATATTCCCACAGAAAGAAAGGAACGTTGTGTCCTCTTGCCAATAGCTTTGAAAGAGTCTTTGGACACCCTATCATTACCTTTATTCTGCATTACTCTACGTCTGAAACTGTGTAATATTA
>BRDA01012195.1:53087-86024 GCA_036984385.1 Crenuchus spilurus | reverse complement strand
TATATATATATATATATATATATATATATATATATATATATATATATATATATATATATATATATATATATAATTTTTTTTTTTTTTTTTTTTTAAGAATTTTTAGAAGCCAAAAGATTTTTTAGATTTCTACCAATTTGGTTATAAAGAGGTTTGATAACATAACAGTTTACATATAATGCAGATGGAATTAATTGTAATATATCTTTGAAATTCTTTGGATCTTTAAAGCTCATTTTTAATAATATACATCAAATGAAAGAAAACTTGTGAAAAACATTATTTAATGCATTTTGGTAAGAAACATTTTATATATACATTTATTTAATTAATATTTTGTGTGAAGTAGTACAGTAATATTTCACTGATTTAATATTTTATGTTTAATCTTTTTTAGCCTCATTAACAGAGGAGGAAAATGAACTGTGTAGAACTGTGATGGCCTACTGGGGGAACTTTGCTCGTACTGGGTGAGTAATGCATCACTTCTAAGCACTATATTTAAGAAATGTTAAATGTGAGGGCTGCCACAGATGTTGTTAATTTTATTTTGTTCATTAATTATTCCTGTGGAAAGTGATGTTTTGGACGTGAATAAATCTGGACTTTCCAAATAAAATGGTTGCATTAAATCCCATATTTTGTGGTTCTGTCTACTTAATGGCAGGTCTCCAAATGGTCCAGGCCTGACATCATGGCCTGAGTATGGGTCTGAAGCTGAGTATCTTGGCATTGGGCTAAAACAGAACCCTGGCAAGAACCTGAAGGGCAATCGTTATGTCTTCATGACAGAGAAGCTTCCAGGGCTGATCCGTTCTGCTCAGGAAAAGCAGGAGCACAGCGAGCTGTAGTTAGTTCAGAGTTAAAGGTGCTCTAGAATGGAATACTTCAGTTTCTTTGACTTACTTGAATAAGGAGACTTTGGTACATGTAACTGATCTACTGTGAACCTCAATCATTGTTGTTTCTTCCTTTAAACAAATTCCACAGAAGTAAAAGAGACCATATCTAAAATACTACTGTTTCACAACAATCTTGACTCATGCCCTCAAAATTGACATATACCAGCCACTCATCTCCATAACAGTTTTAGTTCCCACACAAGGTTAGGCAATCACTTTGTCCTTTCAACACCATCAGCTTCTCTTCACTCACCATATCATGCACCTCTTCTCTGTCTATTCCATCTGGGTTTTTTTTTCAGTGCTCCCCATTAATGAGAAACTGTTTTCATTTCCAACCCATTTTCTGGTACAACATATGAAAAAACAAAAACAGCAAACAATAAAATGATTCTCAGAGGAAAATACAACTCCCTGTGGTCACCTCATCAAACAAACAACAAAAAAATATTAATTATTATTAATTAAAGGATAAATGATCCATCAAAACAAACCTAAAGGGGGCTTACATCAACTCAACTCCTTAAACACCAACAAATTCTGAGTAATACCTAACAAATGATTAAAATTCGACAAATGACAATTGCTCTTCCCCTCAGGGAAATTTTACAGATTCCCTCAGGTATTTGTAACTCCAGCCTTGCTGCTAATTTTTGCTTTCTAAAGTAACAGAACATGGCTGCTCTACTCAGGCTTAGCTAGGTGCCTGACCAGAAAATCACTGTGGTCTGTTCCATCAGAATACCCAATGCAGTGATTTTTTGTGAAGTTTTCTCTTCCTCCACTTAAAAATGACAATTAGGGTAAGGAAGAAAAAAGCACAAGAAAGGGCATCCGTGTCAATTGCTTAAGTCTAAAGTGCGGATCCCTGACTGAAGTAAACCACAACAATCATTATTATAACCATTAATACTGCACCAAACTCATCTACACTAATCTATTCAAAAGTCTATGAACACATGCAGATCCTGCATTTATTCTACATTAAAGGATATTCAATTATTTATTAGACAACCTACTCAGAGCAGGAAATGCTCTAGAATCAGTACTCTAGAAATACAGAAGATTCTGAGTCAAGGTCAGCCTTCTATCAGCCCTGCCGCTGTCTGCATGTATTGGTGAGGTTTTATTTATTTTTATAGTTCAAGGTAACATGTACTAGATGTGGTTTTAGTAGGTTCAAAATAATTGACTATTGAGAACAAGTGTTTGTTAGTGACATTAACCTCGCTATCTGAGACTACGGTCATACTTGGGTTCAGTACATTTGACTGAGCTGTATCTACTGATGTACTGGTCTGGCCAAACAATTGGAGCACTCACCTCTTGTGTACCAATGAAATGGACCAATCCGGGTCACGGCACCAATTGAAGAAATTTGATCCCAAACCGACTATTCACATCAGGGGACCAGCCAATGTAGTCTGGAAAGTTGGTTTGTTGGTGTGCACAGATCCACAGACACCCTCAGCTATCCCACCAAAAGCTGGGCTACCATGGGTTATAAAGGCTGGACAGTAGCCAAGTTTAGCCACTGACCATCCAGTCAACAGGACATCAGTAACAAAATTGCCATAAAAGGAAAGACAGAGGTAACAGAATTAGACATCTGAGGACTAACAGAAATAGTTACATTGCATGTTCTACATACAGTTTCACAGCAAAGACAGGGTATACCCAATACAACATAGAACAGTATACTATTTCTCCAGGGTGGAGAGTATTTAAATCAAATTAATTCTGTGTAATATAAACTAAGGCAAGTTAATTTTTATACCATGTCAGTGTCAGAGCAAAGAATGTTATACAACTCAAATAATATCAGGACAACAGCAGTGCAGTGGTCGGAAATTGTCCCGAGGTTAATGGGGATGTGGGGACTGGTAAACTGTGCATTAACATAGTAACATATTAACTACAGTTTGTAAGTATTTATTGCACCAATATAATTGACATATCTGATTAAATGGTCAGTACATGTAGTCATAAAGTAAAATTACCATATAAAATGGCAACTCAGTGAACATTAATTAATGGCTGTTGAAAAAAGACGAACTGGTGCTCTTACCATCAAAGTTAGTCCAGCGTAACTGATGCTTATACCTGTTCAGGATTGACCTTCAGGAATGGTTTGTCTGTGCATACTATTTCCCCCCCACAGTTGTTAGGGGTATATGGTAATTTTAAGGCTGGAATATAGGACATCTACTGTAATATCCACATAAACTGTGTCCACGTGACATCTATATTGTTCAGATTTTCCACTTTCTGTTTTATTAGATTCACTGACCTAAAAACTCACAGTTCACGAACACAAACCTTTATTCACATATTTATGGAGTGAAATGAGTGCACGGAAGTTCACAAAGTCTCTTCTAACAGCATTTACAGGAAAACACTTATCACTGTGTGTTTTTGTGTTATTCTAAATTTGATATCAATTTCAGAACTAGCAGGTTATAAAATATTAAATGTGTGCAAAAATGGCTCGCACTTTGCTATGGTGCATGGTGGAAGAAGTGTGGGATTGTGCTGTTTCAGGGCATTTTTTGCCTTCTACATTCTTTATCCTTAGTGTGTTAAGCTGGCCACATTGTCAGGATCAGTAGCAAAGGGCAACCAATACCAAAAACACCACCTGCGAAGATGAACAACACCACACACTTGGCAGTACATGCAGTGTATGTACACATCCCGATAGTCCATGTGCTCATAATCAGGGAAGAGTTCATAAATTCTGACTTCATCTGAGGGTGCATACCTGGACAGGTACACAGGTAGACACACCACAGGAGGAGAGGCAAAAAGAGTACAACCATGCGAGTTAGACACGATGCATGTGTGTGTATGTGAGGTGAGAGTAAAGGGACACACAGACAGGTATAAAAGGAGTACAGATTAGGTCGTGAATAAAACCATAATTACTTAAAATGTTAATACTTAAATAATTATTACATAATAAATGCTTAAAATTATTAACCAAAAAAGATGCACTGCAGTGCATAATAGGACTATATAATGCAGTGTCAGAGACATGCTATATTAGATGCTGTTATGAACAGCTACAGGAGGACGCTGCAGCATTAATGTCAGTGTACAAGGCCACCTGGTTAGTCCTATTCTCTGAATAGTCTAGAAGCTAAAAGCCTTAACCTCTATGAGGTCAGAGTAAACTGGAGAGTAAATGAAGCCACACAATATGTTCATGTCAAAGACACAAATACGGTATGTGTTTAAACTAAGGATCTATTGTAACTAGTGGCGGACCATGCATTTCACACCTAGGCCTTCAGTAATGCTCCATCTGAATCAATCTACCCCTCAGAAACTAATTTATGGTTATAAAAAATATTTAATAAATACAGTATAAAGAGCCATTGCATCACAGAGAGATAACTCATATAGCCTTAATAAATGCCTCTATTGAATAAACAAACCAGGAGTTAAAAAGTCTCCTTCTACTGCAGCTACAACCGTGACACACATAAAAAACATCAATAATAACCTCATAAACCTGCATTTAGGAAAATAGCAACATTTTACTCACCAAAAAATTTGATTATTTGTAAACAAAATCCATCCTCCTCTCTTTCTTCAAAAACAGTGCAATTACTCTGTCGTATAGATTATCCGTGCACTTCAGTTCCATCAAGAAGTCTTTTCCTATTGACATCAAAGAGAATGCTAACTAGATTGACCATCCAATCAACGGGTCTGAATATGGTGATGTTGCCAGACTCCTGCTAGAGGGCCCTAGTGACACCCACTCAAAATCTGATTGGTTGAAGCAAGTTTCATCACATTTATTTTGTCTTAAGAGAGCCTGTCACTCCCCGATCCGTTCACCCTGCCCAACTTGTACCACACATGCGTATAACACGTCATTTCCGGATAAAGTTTTACGAATTGTATTGAATCTGAGTCGTTTTGGTGAAGGATGAAAACTTGCACTTTACCGTTTTACTAGATGTATGGTTCGTTGTTTGTTAAAAAGAAATCATTTACATTTTTCGCACTTTGCGGATTACTTACTAAAGGGTGAATTTACATAGATGGTGGGGAGATCTACATTAAGCAGCAGCAGGGTTGCCAGGTTCCCAAAAATCTCCATATCTGTCTAACATGAGGCACCCTATACAACCTAACATCAGCCTAAAATCTGGAGCATCCAATCACAGATATTATTGTTAGCATTATTATTATTATTATTATTAGTAGGAGTAGTAGTAGTAGTAGTAGTAGTAGTAAATATAATGTTAGAAGAACATACCTCCATATTTACTTTTCTCCCAAGCCGATGTTATGCTGAATGACATTGAAGGCAGCATAACATTCAGTGTCACAAGACTCTTTTACATCGGTCCCATGTACTCAGTGTGAACCTGCTGTCATCTGTGAAGAGAATGAGGCACCATAGCAGAACTGCAATTTCTGATGTTCTCCATCAAATGCCTCTTGAGCTGCACAGTGCTGGACTGCGAGCAGATCCCACTATAGGATGTCTGGCCATCATGTAGACAATTTGGTAAACATGCACCTCAGTAGCCTGCTTCAGGTCATTTTGTAAGGCTTTGACAGTGTTCCTCTTGTGTCTCCTTGTACAAATGAGCGAGTACTGGTCCTGCTGCTGAGTTGATGCCCTTCTACAGTCCTATCCAGCTCTCCTCATGTAATGGCACATCCTGGTATAGCCTTCATTCTCTTAGTGTATTTCTTGAAGTTGCATACTCAGTTAACAGGATAACAAGCATCAAGATGAGGAATGTCTAAGGTCCTGTTACTGGAAAAGCTTGACTTTAAATGATCTGTTTAACTGAAAGTCCTTTGCAACCTTGTTTGCAAACAAACATCAACACAGTGAAATGATCTCTTCACCTGAAACAGTGATTCAGACACACACAATTACTTTTTACTTTAATTTATTGGGAATATGTACACTTATGCTTCAAAGCTCCCTGAAGTTGTATGCTATGGAGTTTACATTAGACACAACTTGGCTCTCAGAACAATTTTAGGAACTGACGTGATGCCATTTTAAACAGTTCCTTGAAACTCTGTAGAAGTCACACAACTGACAGGTGGTATGCTCAAAATGGACACTGCAATAATCACCCCTAAACAAAGCTGAAATATATAATTATACAGTCATTCACTTATATATTTTCTTTACATTGTAGTGGTTAGTTTTTGCAAAGCTGCATTTGAATACAAAAGTACAGACAGAGGAATCTAGTCTCTGGTCAATGTCTATGCTGTTTAGGAAAGAGCACTTTGAGAGAAGCCACTGCACAGCTTTATGATCAAACTTCGTTACATGAACAAAGAAACATTTGTGTTGGTCTGCTGGAGGAAATTGATGGAAAGTGTTTGAGAGACTCAGCAAATACATCTGTTGTGGTTAAAAATTTTATCCAAACGATTCTAAGATGAGAAAGCAGGCCACTGTTTCTGCCATCATAACGCTGCTCAAAACCCTTCATTTATCTGGGAAAGTGTCTCTAATGACGAAACTAATTTTTGGGTCAATTATTGGAAACTAAAACTGTCTGTCAGCCAGTGAATATTAGGAGGAACTTGCTGGTTCATGTCTGCATCATATCCTGAAGGACAAAAACTGAATTGAGAAGAGTATAACTGATGTACTTACCAACTGCAAATCTATACACTTTTTACGCTTTCTGAAATGTTTTCCTTATTTCAGAAGATATTATGGATTTTAAAGATATTATCCATTTAAGAGAATATACATAGTAATGGCACCTGAGATACAAAGCAGTCCATAAATCTATGTGAATGAAGTACCCTATATTTTCTCAAATTTCAATTAAAATTCATTTAAATGTATTTTGCACAGCATGCATATTCATTACAATACATGTACCTATTGCGTGGTTTTAAATGTTGCAAATAAATTACTCAGATAAAGTGCTTTATTCAAGGAAAAGCCAAGGACCAGCCAGCCAGCAAGACAAGGAAAACCACCTTCTGATAAAGTCTCCAAATATGAGCATTTTTGGTATGTTTTTGCGGTGAAGAATTAGAAGTAATAATAATAATAATAATTACACCCAGCGATGGACTGATGCCCTGTACTGGGCTTAGTTGAATAGTGTAATGCCCTGCCCTGCTCCCAGTGAGGGGGTAGGGGACTAACCGCGACCCTGATAAGGATTAAGCGGGTGTGATAATGGATAGATGAAGAAGAAGAAAGAAGAAGAAGAAGAAAGAAGAAGAAGAAGGAAGAAGAAGAAGAAGGAAGAAGAAAGAAGAAGAAGAAGAAGAAGAAAAAGAAGAAAGAAGAAGATCCAGTGGCACTTACATTTGTTGTTACACAGTACAACTGAAAACAAAAAGTAGGTTACATCTGAGTAAAGTTATAACCAAGAGAGAATATATATCTGGTCAAAGACCATGTTTAGCGAATGCTCAGTCATGTGATGTTTGGATGGAAAAATGATAAGTATCCCAGCTGAAAAAGACCTGAGAGTGAGTGGGTTTTGTATGGACAGAGACATTCAGGGAAGCAGAAGGATGGATATTGTCAGCAACTTTGTATTGTATGGGGAGCCAGTAGAGATGTTGGAGAACAGGTGGAACGTGGGTAAGAGAAAATGCAGCAGAGTTCTGGACTTTCTGTTTGTGGATGGAAGAAGAGCTAATATTAGATGACAGTAAACAAACTGACAGAGGGATGGTCCAATTTTGCTGATATTGTAGAACTGAAAAAAAGGAAGTTTTAACTACAAACTGTACAAGTACATGAGGGCTGTGTTTCCAGGAATCTAGAAAACAATAAATACTGTACGTCCCACTCTCCAAAATACATCCCAAATAGTTTAGCATTTCCAAAAGTTTCTCCCATTATTTGAAATGACATCAAAAAGTGGTTCTCCTAGTCTGGCCAGTGTGCTTTTAACAATTCATACCAAATATGCAGATTTAGCTTCAAAGAGATGACATCAGGCTAAATTCCAGAAGGACTTTGTATCAAATCAATGGCTCTGTAAAGTTTGGTCTGGCACAAGACAGTATCAAGAACGCTTTAGTAAAGTCTTTAGGGATCTGCTTCACTAATGCACTGCTGTCTGTAAGAACGTCAGTACTACAGCCAGTGAGTCAGTGATATTAATCATTGGTCAACCAAGGTTTACATACCATTTCTCAGCGTACCACAGGCTGTCAATTATTCCTTAAAATATTTCAAACAAAACATCATAAGAGAGGCAAACCATCGTCTTCATGAGCAACGCTGGCCACAAAAAATAAAGAAATAGCGGTACACATTTAAAAAAATTCATAGTCAAAAAGAATGAAATCAGACAAAGCATATGGCATCAATTAAAAGCTACCACCAACTAAACAGCTGCAAAAATCTCACTTCTTGAGGACAGACCTTTATAACTTAAATTCATTTCAAGGTTACAGGCAGCTACAAGTTTCTAAGAGTAGTCTTGGGTTAAATACTGTGGTAATGATACAGAGGCACACTCAGCTTGTTCCAGAGTATGAATTGTCATATCATCCTCATATTCATCATATCCAGGTTACAAAAATAAATTAATTAAAAAGCTGATAAGAAAGCCTCAGTAGAATAAAACCTGTATGAACGTGCCTCTGCAGACGTACCTGTACACAGGATTTTCCTCGGTGTATGTGTGAAACTATTGGGAGGTTTCTTCAGGTTGTGTGGGGGTGTAAGTGGCAGATCCAGGTTTTAGATAATATAGAGCAGAAATGGGCCTTTCCAGTCCTGGGAAAACACTACAATACACACTCTCTGTCTCTGCTCCAACGCATCTGGCTCAACTCATTAATAAATTGGTAGTAACTCATGAGTTGAACCAGGCAAGTTGGAGATGTGGCCGTGGAGGTCTAGAACTTCCTTTTGCAGAGTGTGTGTGATGCATAAGGTAGGGAGCATGGCTGAGGAGGAGGTGCTTGGCTATCAGGATGTCCATGATTGCATGTTGCGGAGCATGGCCTCGAAGCGCTCCATGCTAGGGGCCTTGGCGTGCTCCAGTTGGTCTGTCAGCCGGCTGTACAGGCTGAAGGACTTAAGCTCCAGCCAGATGAAACCAAAGCGGTCATCATCAAAAAGGACAAACAGGCCTGGTGTGCGCTCTGGACTCGTAAAGCCATGACCAGCTATGAGGCCTGTTCCATAGAAGCTGACAAATTCAGAAAACCGTTATACACTTACAAACAGGTATAAAAATATATATATATCATTTTAATTATAGTTAAATATAACTAAATCTAACATAAAACAGAAGCAGTTAAGGTGAACCTTCAGATTGATACATTATCATTTTTTTCCATTTATGCTATTGTCTTATATTTTCTACCTGAAATATTATTTTCTATATCTATTCTACTCTGTTCAATCAACAGAATGATCAATTAATAAAAACAGCAGCATAATATGGATATATGTAGCTGTAATTTGATATGGCGTGCAAAGTGGAAAAGGCAGACATACTCACCACATCTTGCATCTCCGTGGGTAAACCTCATTGCGAGCCATGACTCCTAAAGGCAGGACAAAGGGCTGGGGTTCAGGTCTAGAAGTGCTTGCAGCAGCACCAGCTTCCTCTGCTTGATCAACAGTGGCAGCATCAGAGCTCTCTGCCTCAGAAGAACCCCTTTCTGACTCTGCTGAAGCAGTAGCAGCAGCAGCTGCAGGGTCTTGAGAGCCCCTTTGGACTTCTTCATGCACCCCCATCACCAGGCGAGAGAGTTCTTCAATACTCCGCTGGTGCTCCAAGTCGGGCAGCTGCACTGGCCGACTTAGATCTATATCTAAGGTTAGCTGACCCGCTGGCACGTTAGGGTCACCCTGAGAGACAGGCAGAGATTTGTTAAAAGCAGGAACATAAGTGATTATTATATTTAATCCTGTTTTGCGGCACCGTAAAAGCAGAACACTTCAGAACAGGGTTTCATTCTAGAGCATTCTAGAGTGAGAAAATGTAATCCAATCATTTTCAAGGTTACAGAATGGGACTTATTTATATTATTACAATTATAAAACGCAAAGACTTTAGATTAGAAGGTTCCTTCATCTGATCAGGTGAAACAACAAAGAGGCTCACTGTAAGTTTTGTGGCTTTGGCCCGAGAGCCATGGAAGCTCAGCATGATGATCTCCAGGCCATGGCTGCCGTATGTGCCCTTGAAGAGGCCCGGCTGCAGAAGGTCTGAAGGTAGGCACGGGGGCAGGTATATTCTCCGGTATGTCAGGCAATTACTGCAAACACACCATATACAGGTGATGGTCATAAAATTTGAATATCATAAAAAAGTTGATTTATGTCAGTAATTCCATTCAAAAAGCGAAACTTGTATATTATATTCATTCATTACACACAGACAGATATATTTCAAATGTTTATTTATTTTAATTTTGATGATTATAACTGCAACTAATGAAAATCCCAAATTCAGGACCTCAGAAAATTAGAATATGTACTTGCACACAGTGCCAAAACTACCAGTACCTGGTTTAAGGACCATGGTAGCCCTGTTCTTAATTGGCCAGTAAACTCGCCTGACCTTAAACCCACAGAAAATCTATGATGTATTGTGAAGAGGAAGATGTGATACACCAGACCCAACAATTCAGAAGAACTGAAGGCCACTATCAGAGCAACCTGGGCTCTCATAACACCTGAGCAGTGCCACAGACTGATCGACTCCATGCCACTCCGCACTGCTGCAGTAATCCAGGCCAAAGGAGCCCCAACTAAACACTGAGAGCTGTACATGCTCATACTTTTCATCTTCATACTTTTCAGTTGGCCAACATTTCTTAATCTGTTTTTTATTGGTCTTAAGTAATATTCTAATTTTCTGAGATACTGAATTTGGGATTTTCATTATTTGTCAGTTATAATTATCAAAATTAAAAGAAATAAACATTTGCAATATATCAGTCTGTGTGTAATGAATGAATATAATATACAAGTATGTTCAGGTTGTACAAACACTGGATGAAGCAACATGCCATTAAGCAAAATTTTGTACTGGGAGAAAGCTTAGGTCTTTTGATTAAACATGTCTATTAATACAGAATAGAAAAAATATGTTACACTCTGATATGAATGATATATTAAGATTAAGACTAAGATCAACCAATTTAGCCAATGTGATTTTTCACACAACGGAATTTGACCTCCGCATTTAACCCATTCGTACAGTGAAACACACACACATTAGTGAACACACTAGGCTGTGTGAATTTGTGCCCCGAAACGGTGGGCAGCCCCTATCCACCGGCGCCCGGGGAGCAGTTAGGGGGTTAGGTGCCTTGCTCAAGTCCTGTCTGGGGATCGAAACTGCAACCTTCTGGTCACAAGACCAGATCCTTACCACTAGACCACGGCTGCCCCCCTGTACTTATACAGTGTGCATAAGTCAGTATCAGTCACAGAACAGTCAAAGTTTTGGATGCTTGAAGTGGAACACTTTTTTTGTTGTTGTTTTTTTTTTTGCATATTAAGCAAGTATTCAATAAGACTCAATGTAAAAGAAATGCAAAGTACTGCATAAATCCTGCTGGTGTCACATGCTACAGAATAACAGTGAGACTGATTGACTTACTAAACTGCAGACTTACTCATATTGGCTGGTGTAGATAAACTTCATCAGGATCAGCTCCTGCATGTGTTCATGAAAAATGTCCTCCAGTGTTCGTCCCCATTCCTCCTCCAGCCATGTACGAAACTCCTGCACATACAGTCAGGCACATATACACAAAATCAACCAGGCACCAATGTGTACTGCATAAGCTAGAGATGAGATTAATCAATCAAAGAATTCTAAATGGCTTCTAAACTCCCCGTGAATGACAAACAGTGGTGGGTAGTAACATCATACATTTAGTCAGCACATTTACTTAAGTAACTTTTACAATTTATTGTACTTGTTGAGTACTTTTAATGACTTTGTCATGAGTTTAGTTCTTACAGAGATTCATCCTCATTGCTCGCTTTATTGTCTGTTAATCATGGTTATTATGACTGATCAGGAAAGTTGCAGTATTTGATTTTCCAATTGTCACCACACACACACACGCTGTTAATATCATAGTTATTACACTGGGTGATTTCTCTGTAGCTGTCTCAACAATAGTTTGTCTTCTAGCATGCTTAGTTGATTACATTCTTTAGTCTTCTGTAGAGTAAAAGAAGTGAGAAGGGTAAAGCATGTTATAATGAAATATAATAATATATTTCATCTTGTAAGTAAATCTATTGAGCAGGTGTACAGTTAAATGACTAGATGTATAGAGTTACTAGCGATATTTTGTTTTCTATGTATTTCATGGATCTACATATTGAGAGTGAAAAGCACCCTCTTGTGGAGAAACTTCAGCCTGGCTAAGCACATTATAAGTAACTAGGACGAGGTGCTTGTGATGTAAAAATTAGAACTGGCATTTGGTTATTTGATCCAGGAAGTTACAATATGATGATATGAGATGCATACATCATAGTCCCTTTGGTTTAGTGGTTTATCTTTGTGTGTCAGGCTTATATTTAGTTTGACTTAGTGGTCAAATTTACTTTTAAATTATTCAAATGATTATACTTACTTACCTGAGTAACTATGACTTTGCAGTAATAATACTGGTACTTAAGTTGTTATTTATTAATGTTTATCTCCATATCAGTAACCAAAGTTATGTTCATAGCTAGTTAATGTGATACTAAGTCAACTAATGTTTTGGACTATGGGAGGACACCAGAGACCGGAGAGTAAAGCCACACACACACATGCAGAAAACATGGAAAATCCATCAAACCAGACACCACAGTTTTAAGAAGTGAATATTCTAAACTCAGAGCCCACAGTGCTGCCCCCATGTATCTCAGTACAATTGTTATGTGTACTCTACCCACCTCTGATGCCAAACCTGTGCTGTTTATACCTGAACAGTAAATATTAGTTTGGCTGTGTAAAGCTGTTTCCTCACCTCTTGTCTGCCCCCTGGCATTCGATGGTGATCTGTTTGGTTGCATTTGGTAGAGAACTCATCTTTTTTTACTGTCTGCAAAACACAACTGTCACATATTACACCACAACGCCACCTGCCTTTCACTTTTATAATAGCACAACCCTCCAAGGGCCCACATCGTGAAAACAACTTCATCTTTCTGTTAAAATGACAGATTTTGATGTTATATTTGAACATTGTTAAAGTTTCAAACTGTATGAAAACATTTGATCTGAAACAAGAAACAAAGTAGTTACATGTATCTGTGTATTAAGCCTACAGGAGGTTCACCCCACTTGTTCTAGTATAAGTTATAACAAGTGTTTGGGTATAAGAAGATTGGGCTGCTTCTTGTTTGAGGCACAATACAAGGCAACCAATCAAAACAGAGCTCATTTACATATAATATGTAATATATGTAATATTTATATAATATAGTCTTACAGGCAATGTAACTAAAACACAAACTCTACAAGATGAGAAGACATTAGAAAATGAAAGGCAAATGTTAAACTGACCGGTATTGAAAGTTATACAAATGTTAAAACGTTAACCTAAAATAAAATACAAAAAAATTTGAAGAATAGATAGAAATATGGAACTATTTTGACTCAAAGGCAGACTAACCTGAATGTCTCCTTTGTGGGGGCCCTTATGGCCATACATGCACTCGACAGTGGCTTTGTTACTTTCCCACATGTGGATGCGGAAGAGTGGACGGCGGCGCATGGGGTCCTCAACACGAGGATCATGAGGTGGCAGATACATCCAGCCAATGATAAACAATCCATCCACCTACGCATACACATTACAAAATGAACATTACCTATTAATAATTAAGTATTTACATTTTTTTTTAAACTGAAATCACGTTCCTTACATCACTAGAGTAGTTATTAAGGATGCACCGATTATTGCAAATTCATATACATCAAGATTACAAATGCCATACAATGAATAAAATGCAGACACCTAAATGCCATTGTCTTCTGGAGTAGAATAAATATGACATCAAATAGTAGTTTGGTATACTGGTCATATATATATATATATCAACTATCTATTGATACTACTAATATAATTCAGTTATCAACATGGATCCTCTTTGGTTACTGTGCACAAATGTACTGGAATAAAACATTAAAAGTTATTTATCAATGAACTGTAAGTGAAATGGCATACCACTACATTCAGCAGACCTCCATAGGGGCCTATGTCTGGCTGCCAGAGACCCAAAATGTGTCTGTACGGATGGAGCACTGCAACACAATCATAAGACAAACTTACAGAGCCCACAGAACAGTGCAGAGCAACATGCATTAACAACAAATCCCAAAAAAGAATGAGAGGAAAGGAGCTAATTTAACTGCAGGGCATGTCAGCACAGTGCTTTAGTTATTTACATACCGATTCCTATTTTTTTTATAGTGGAACTCTTCAATTCCCCAGTATCTGACATACTTTCTCAGTGTGCATTATGCCTTTATTTATTACAATGTTGTAAACGTAATTTACAACAAAATTTACTTCTGCTACGAGGACACATTTCTTACAGTTGTGAGAAAAGGTTTGCAAAGATTTTAGAATTAGCTGGATTTCTGCATGAGCACTTAATATGTAATCTGATCTTCACCTGTGTCAATAGAAATATTAGCTTTGAAGTAAACACACTGCATATCAACATGACAAACACCAAACTCTCGCCACAGCGATGACGCAGGGCCTGAATGACTTTCAATCACTGATTTTAAAGGGTCATGTGGAAGTTCTACTGACAAATGTGAAGATGTTTGTGGTCTTAAATTCATTCAGAGTCATCCAACATCACACTGGAAAAAAAAAATCAACAGCAGTTGAGAGGCTTAAATGGAACAAATTCTGTACTTTAGAATGCTTGTGTTATCTCAATCCTAATGAAAAGAGGCATTATCTGAAACAGAATGATAAAATATACACAAGTAAAGTGGCTTCATATAGAGCAACTAAAACACTGCACACAACTGATCAGTACCTACAGACAGTGCTTGGCTGAGTTTCACTTGCCCATTAAACATACTGTAATATCTATATGTTGTGTGTTAAATAAGAATGTTTATTACTTTTACATTATGAAGAAATTGTCATGTGAGGAACCATTTACTCAGAATTCAGATATTTCCAAAGCATTCACAAACTCATTGTCACAACTGTGTATGTCTCATACAATTAACTACATGATCTGCATTTTGCAAGTAAGCAGTGTGAATAAAAGCTGGAGATACTAATCAAAGAAGAACCACTTCACACAGTCAGGTCAGGTTAGGATCACTGCAGACTCCTGCACATAAGGCCAGTGTGTGTCCTTTACTCAACACATGCAGAACACAGAGTGCAGGGCTCCAGACAGAAGATGCCCTTTAATGCTGATCTAGGACCTGCATCTCCCACCCAGCTCCTAACATGGAACAAATTACACTCTTTACAATATAAGTTCCTAAATAATGATTGGATATACAGTTCTACAAGAAACCTTTAATTGGAAAAAGGACCCATGACATAGAGGTTCTTTACAAAATATTCATATCTCATTTATAAACACAGTTGTTTGAAGATCCATCCACTGTGGTGTTCTTTCTATAGCAAGGATTTCTCAAACTACCCACCCAGGCCTTCTACATTTTTGCTCATTCCCATCTCCCTCAGGAATAGAGGGAATCATCTAGGAGGCCCAGAGGACCAACTTAAAACCACTGTTACACAGTTTCCAAAGAACCTTTTTAGCACCTTTATTGTTAGGGTGTCAATTAGCACTTTAAATTCTCCCAGATCATCAGCAAAGGGCAACCTCTTAAAAAACACCACCTGTAAAGGGTCACGCTGATGAACCACCACATTCAGCCCTCACACCTGGCAGTACATACAGTGTGTGTACACGTCCCGATAGTCCATGTGCTCGTAATCGGGAAGGAGCTTCATAAAGCGTCCTGACTTCACCCGAGGGTTCACACCTGGACAGGTACACAGGTGGACGCACCACAGGAGGAGAGGAGAGGCAAAAAAGGACAACAGCTGACCACTCATGTGAGTTAGACACTATGTGTGTGTATGTGAGGTGAGAGTAAAGGGACACAAGGACAGGTATAAAAAGGAGCACAGATGAACAATTATGTAATTAAGTCTTCTCAGAATTGTATTACACCATCATATGCAAAAAAGTCCAATCATTTATATTGTACTGATACTAAAAATGCTTAAAGTGGTATTTGCATAAGCCCTTAAACATATGTGCACATAGTCATGAATAAAACAAAAATAGATGCAGTGCAGTGCATAGCAGGACTATATAATGCAGTGTCAGAGACATGCCATATTAGATGCTGTTATGGGCAGCTACAGCAGGACACTGCAGCATTAACGTCAGTGTACAAGGCCATCAAGGGACCCATCAAAGCAACCTGCTGAATTGTATTCTCTGAATAGTCTAGAAGCTAAAAGCCTTAACAACAATGAGGTCAAAGTAAACGGGGGGGTAAATTAAGCAAAACAAACGTGTTGATATCAACTACATAAAAATGTGTTTAAGCTAAGGATCTGTTGTAACCCATATGACTGGTTCTAGTTTTTTTTAATACTGTATACCAGAAATGTTAAAAGCTACAAACGGAGTCAGTCTAAGCATGTGAACTAAAGTTCACTCTGTATACTCATATGGTCTGACTGCTGTGATAGTACATGCTCAAGATCCACAGAGACGGTCAGACTATTGACCTTGCATAACGAGAATACTCACGTTTGACATAAATTTCCCTGCTGGACACGCCCACAACCTCCATCTTCCGTAGGTCATCCTTCATACCAAACTCTGAATAAGAAATGAGCAGCAATGAGCAATGCAGGCAGGCCTGTCTGTACTTACAGCAGCCACTAAAGCAAACTACACAAAATAGAGGATCGCACGAAGGTATACATGTTCAATTTAATGTTGCACATATTTGTCGTGATGTATAATACAAGTTTTAAAAACACATACGTCATACCACGCAAGCGTACAGTATATATACTGTGTACAGTTTCATATACCGAAACTGATGACGGGGGACGGACTACAGCGGAGCTGTGCTTAGCGTCTTACTCGAATGTGCAGTTCCACCTTAAATGGTGCCGCGCTAACAGTCAGGCGCCTGTTAAGTCATGGTCAGCAACTGAATGCAACTGCTGCTCAATTTAAGGTGGAACGAGATATTCGAATAAGACGCTTGTAAATAAGAAGGTAACTCTAGTTTCTCGACAACAGATTAGCAGGCAAAATGACTAGCGTGTAGCTAGAGTACACAGACAACATATGTAGAAAATGTCAGCTGCTGAAAGCTTCTTTATTTGTGTAGGGGCATAACCAAACACTACCAAACCCACTAATAGTGTAGCGTCATACAATAATACCAGGCAACCTAAACGAGCTGGATATTCGTTACAGCTGATTTCAACCTGGTGAATTCTGCTGTTGTTTACCCTCTGTGCATCGTCTCCTCCAGATGGTTTCAGTGCTGAGGATTTGTCTGAATTTCTTGCACACCAAGGCGAGGTTGGGCAGCGCCGTGCCGGGTAAAGAGGAGAAAATCTCCACTAAAAGCTCCGGGGGGAGGTCCAATAGTGACTGCGGGCTCTGCGCTCTTGCGCTTGCGGCAGCGGCCTCGCTAGGCCCCGGCGCACGGCTCTGATGCCAACCGCCTCTCGCTTCGCCCACGATCTTCTCCCCTTCTTCCTCGTCCATGTCCATTTCGGAGTCGCTGCCGTGCTGTTCGTGCTGGCCGTGCCTCTGTCGCCTCCTGCACCGCCGCGACTGACCCACTCCGCAGAGTCTGGCACACACCGCCATCCGTAGTCACCAAACAGGCAACATTACATCAGTGGAACAGCTGCCGTTCGTCCCTCCAGTCTCCCTCCCGCTTGTCTCTCCCTCCCGCTCCCCACCGGCCCTGTCCGTCCGTCCTTCCCCGTAACGTAACGTGGACACACAGCAGTCAATCAGCCGAGCTCATCTACTGACGTTACGTGACAGGGCGGGTTCCCGTGACGCAGACTGACAGGCTGCCCGAGGTTCATTTGACAGCTACAGTCCACTGCAAGCATAAACACATGCCGAATTAGTCTGTGACATTTTCGGTCACGTGTGACATTTCATCGAGCAATATTTGTCAGCAAACTGGAATTTTTTTTAGGCATTTAGCTTATTTAAATAACCAAAATAGCATATCGTTTTGACTCAAACTATCCAGTGAAGCAAGTCCTGCTTTGTTAATGGCTCGAAGGAACCGGTTCAGTATATGAACCGAATATTGAATTACAAACACTCGTGTTCAAACCAAATCGAAAGGAGTGGAACCTGGACTCGGATCCACTGCCAGATCATAAACATACACTCTAGAAATCAGGCGCGTCTAGCATGATAGCTAGCTAAACAGATAGCTGTATCTGTTAACAAACTGTGAATGAGATAATGAATACTGTGGAGAATATATACAGAATACAACCTCAGCCATTAATCGAACCTGTTAGCCACTGTCGTTTACAAAGTTTTCACAATGAAACTAAAACACTTCACCAGCATTACATGGCGAAAGCTAGGCTGTTCAGATAAATATGTAGTTGGCTATTAAACGGAATCTGATAAGTATGTGAATTGTATCATATATTACGTTTTGTTACCTTTTGATGGTAATTATGTGTGTAATGTAGTAATGAATTGCGAAAATGAAAAGTAAACAAATCGAATGTTGTCGTTGACTTCATTGAAGCGAACAACTCTTTGAAGTGAACGACCGGAGCCGGCTCCTGAGAGTGAGTCGATTCTTTTTTTTTGCCGCACGTGATTGGCCTAGATGTGTGGCAGCGTCTGTGTGTCTACACTGAGCAGGAGCGCAGCTGGGAGGGGTGTGGTTACAGACACACGTAGTGACGCACAGTTAGCACAGAACAGGAGGGAGAGTCTCCCGCGAGAGAACTTTAGACAGACTACACGCTGGACAGGTGAGGAACATGAGTGACAGGAAACGAAGTATAGTTTGGACGCATTTTAACGTGATAAGACGGTTCAAAGGCAGAGTGCATACTTTGCAACGTGAAAATTTCATATCGTGTAGTTGCAAATTTACAAATAATATACACATTTAGTGATTGGACCTGTTTGTTTATTTGAGATGCTCCTTTGTTTTTGTATTTCATAATTTATTTTTGTATAAATCCATATAATACATATTTGATACAATGTATGTTTTTACACTACTAATTCATTATACACACAATTTAATAACATAATAAAAAATACAATTAAATTTAAAATAATAAAAAAATAATAAAATTAATTGATTTAAGCAACCAAATCTAAGGAGCCACTTGGGAGCCGAAAGAGCCGGCTCTTCTTAGTGAGCCGAGCCGAAAGAACCGGCTCCCTAGAAAGAGCCGGAATTCCCATCACTACGAACAACTGGAAAGAACCGAGTCGAAAAATGAACCGAACACCCAATTACAAACAACAGTTCAACGTTCAAAACAATTCTGAGCCAGTCAGAAGTTGAATATATCGCTGCGTCCGAAATCGCATACTTGGTAAGTAGTCAGAACACAATGCTCGACCAAACAAAGTAGGTTTTTCCGTACGACTGTGTAGTATACGATCAACCTCGGCCGCAGTACGTCACCATCTTTCTAACGTCCCTTGACCTATGACGTCCCACCACCGCTATAAAAGTTCGTTCATTCAAAGCCCCATTCACCTACGCAATACATTTTAGTCATGTTTAACTTTGTAACTTACTTGTAACTTGTAAACCAAACTCTCACATTCCGCCAATTTCCATCTCCGCTTCGAGCCCCTTCACAGCGCATGTTGAAGCTTGGGATAGCAGTGTGCTATTGACGTACACGGCAAAAAGGCTCCCGATTCTGTAGGTAAACCTTGATTACCTGATACAGAATACTGATTAATAAATACTGCGTATTCGGGCACACTAGTCATTCTCGCCTTATGTTTTCGCCTACTTATGTAGTAGGGAACAGTTTATGCATCTTCTCATCCATAGTCAGACGCGTTACTGATCCACCGACCTATAAAATAAGACAAAATCCTGATGTGTGCGATGATTGGCTACGAGCCTCTAACAGAAGGCGGGGATTGGTACAGTGAACCAATCAGCAGCCTTTAAGGGAAGGCACGGAAGAGGAAACAGATCTTGACAAGCCGGCGGGAGTTTTCAGGAGACTTGGTAACATAGCTCAGATTTATAGTTCGGACGATTAAAGCAGAACCGTTTATGAGAATAGTCCAACTTCACAGAACAGGTAATTTTCATAATATCAGGTTTAAAACAAATAAATATGCGCATATTACTAGTTAAACTGTCCGAACGGATGAGACTGTAGACTCATATTGCTAAGCTCTTCAGTAACAATAACATGTTATGTTAGCTAGGTCAGTTAGCTAATAAACTTGTTTAAAAAAACACTCAGTGTGGAAAAAACGTTATATCTACTGTATTATAACTGTATTGTAGACTTTACAACAGAGTCGTTTTTTTTAAATAAAAGATTACAGCAAATCGTATTGTTTACCAGATACATTTACATCCAGTACTGGACTGGAAACACTAACAGTATTATACAAAGTGATTATATTTTATACCAGTATTATACAAAGTGATATATTTTATAATCTGATCAAGATTAAATACCGCTTTAATGTTGTCCAAAGGGGTGTCTAACGTGTGTTTACCTAATAAAGTCGCAGACTAGCTGAATTTGCTAGTATTAATGAGACCTACCATTTGTTTAGTCTGTTTTCCTCGAGGTGTAAGTCAGCCTTATGGGAGTAAGTCTTGGTAAGTTAGGTTATTCATGTTAAACAGGTCAACGTCTACACCCCCAGTTGCTCAGTGACGGATCAAAAGGAGAATATTTGTCTGAGATTCACGTTTTAACACAAAGTTTATTTTTTCTGTTTCAATTTGTCCCTGGATATGTTGGTTAACAATTAGTACATGTGTATATACAGTTCTGATAATCTGAAGTGACCCCAGCAAATGATCCGTTTCTCTGTCTTTACTATTTATAGATGTTTGTGTAAAATTACTTTTTTTTTTTGCTTTATTCTATAAACTACTGGCATTTCTTCAAAAATAATAAAAAAAAACTTCTCATTCTTGTGTATTTGCAGAAAATTACAACTAATTAAAATAAAACAGACCTGGTTTACAGACCTAAAAAATGCAAATCAAGCATTCATTAACACAATGCTATCCAGCAAGCATCATGACATTATGACAACATTCTGACAATTTTGTCTGTTTTTTTGTAGTGTTGATACAATGCTGTGATGAGGTTCTGTACCTGCAGTTAATGTTTAAACTTGGAAGAGTTCAGAAATCAGTATTTTATGAAATACACCTGATTTGTTCTCACTCTTTGCCACTTTTTCACATTACTGTTTGGATAAACTTATGCCGCTCCAGGAGCAAAACCTCAAGCAGCTTGGCTTTGATTGTTTGCTTGCAACCATCTGTCTTCCTCTTGAAAAATGTTAGAGGTGGTCAGACATATGAAGAATGGGCTGGCCATTTGCAGAGGTCTCTTTTTCAGGGTTCATACGGTCATGAAAATCCTGGAAAAGTCATGGGATTTTAAAATAGCCTTTTCCAAGCCTGGAAAAGTTTAGCAAAAATAAGTAAACTCAAAGTTTTGGAAAAGTCATGGATAAAACAAGATTAAAAAAAAAATATATATATATATATACTCCAGCATGAGCTGCAGCTTGCTAACATACTTAAATTTAAACTTACTTTAAATTCATGCAATGCCAGAGAAATGCAAATTTAATGATGTCTGGCTTTACGTGGACAAATATAAGGCATGGGTTGAGAAAGACCAGGACATGCAAAATGTGCACTGTGTAGAAAAACTTTTGACATTTCAAATATGGGAGAGGCATAACTTAAACTGCAGAGGTACTGTGGGTGCTAAAAGTCACTAATTCTCACTATTCCTGCAAGTCATGTGAAGACACAAGCCATCTTTTCCAGGCAATGTTCCCTAGATTTGGAAAAGCCATGGAAAAGTCACTGATAAAAGTGTATGAACTTGCAGAGCTGAATACAACCCTACAGCTAATTTTTCTCCACTCTCGGGCTTTAAAATAAAGTTGCCTCAATCAGCCGATGTCACAAAGTCAGGTTATAAGGTCAGGTTGTAATAAGAAGGCCTTGCTTAAGTCAGGGCATCTTTAGCATCCAAATTGATGAAACGTGTCCATGGTGCAGTAATTAGTTTAATAAAATAGAAGGTTTGATCTCTCACTAATGGTAGACCTGTTTGAAGTTGCTTCACAAACTTGTGCCTTATTGTTTAATAATGTGGTAAATGCATTTTATTTTGGTTTTCTTACCAGAATAGATGTCCAGTATGAAGGCAGCCATCGAGAAGATTCTGTCCTTATCTGAAGGAGATAGTATAAAGGAGCTCGAGAATCACCTCACTTCTCTGTCTCATGACCAGGTTTATTTCAGTTTAATGGAAGTTATAAAGATGCAGAGTTAACTAGCATTTCAATGAAAATGGGGAAATTGGTTGTTTTGTTGCAACCTTAAAAAAAACATGATTTGTTGGGAAAATGCTGTAAAATATCTGATAAAGCAGAATTTTATGTTGTTGTTTTTTAAATTTCCACAATCAAAGTAATGTTTTATATTTAAATGTTGTTTTCAAGGCATGTGCTGAAGTTATTTAATGAAAGTTTTTCATTTTAATTTTTCTCATTTTGCAGCTGACTGCACTGATTACAAATGCAGCCCTAAAAGGAAAAAATTCAAGAGCCTTGATCAAAGCCATATTCAGAGGTAATTTAGATGACCCTCTTCGTATATGTTTTCCCTAAATGATCCTTAATATTGACTTGTGCTTGTGCTTCTAATTTAAGGCTCCCCAGTGAGTAGTTCAGATGGAGTTGATTGCAGATTGCGTGTATATAAGTGTTGTATTCCTCTCTGTGAATCTGGAGACCTGCAGACAGAGGTGGCTTCAGACATCATTGGGCTACTAATGTTGGAGGTAAGAATGTAAAACACTTTGTTTTTTTGAACCTTGTTAAAACACTACTCCAGCACTGACCATATATACTGCATGTATGTATGGATTTATGCATGCACATATGCAAATGCATAAAAATAGGTATTTCTTACGTTTACTTTGACTTTTATTTAATTGCAAACAGTTTGATCAATGTTTTTTCTGGTCAATTTAATTTAATTTGTTAATATACATCTATTCCTGCTTTCAGACCTGCAACACATTACAAAAAGTTGGGATGGTAAAGCATTTACCACTTTATAATGTTGCCATTCCTTCTCACAGCACTTTAAAACCACTCTTCAAAAAAGATCTAAAATTCACATCTCTTCGGTGTTATTGCCCATCTTGGATGCCTCCAAGCTCAGAGAAGTTGATGCTGCTTCTGGACATGGTTAACATAAGGCTTCGTTTATGCACAGTAACGTTTTATATAGCATTTGTGAATGTAACAATTGTAGTGCTTGACAAATGTTTGCCAAAGTAATCCCTGCTCATGTGGTTATATCAGTTCGTGATGAATGACCGTTCTTTATGCAGTGCCATCAGGATTGGAGATCATGGGTGTTCAGTTTTACACACTGAATGAATTGTTTAATGATAATATGCACTGTGGAAGGAAAAATATGCAAATCCCTTCTATTCTTCCTTTGAGGGATATTGTTTTTTAACATTTCAATAATGTTCTCATGCATTTGTCAACAAACTGGAGATCCATCAGCCTATTGTGGACACTGCACAACTGGATTGTAATCATGTTTTGACATTACTTGTTCAAAAACCCCCGTCCTAACTAAGTGGGGCAAAAATACGTGAACCTTTGCTTTCAGTATCTGGTGTGACCCCCCCACCCCCACCCCCCACACTGCAACTAAACATTTCCGGTAATTGTTCTTCAACCATTATTTGGTAGTAGTGCTGGGCGATAAAACGATAACGATATGTATCACAATAGACACGTAATCAGTATCAATAGAAAATGCGCTCGATAGAACGTTCGATATATATATTTTTCATTGGAATAAACCAGAGCGAAGATTCCGCTTTAAATGCACCCGCTTGTGAAGCAAGATTGGTTGGTCGGTCCTCTGGTGCCTAGCAACGTATGGAGTGACACGCTAATAGCCAATCACGGAGCACTATCAAGCGTGGTTATGCCGCCTCGTTATCTCATGCACGCCCTCTTGTTTGTGTAACTTGAACCGGCATGGTGTGATATGCATGGTGAGTGGAATAAAAGTGCAGCGAGTAGCGCAACAGCGAGCAAAGAAACTGTGAATAAAAAAGGAAAGGCCAGCTCACCAGTATGGCAGTTTTTTGGATTTTTTCAGTCGGACCGTACTCAGACCAACGTTGTCTGTAAATTGTGCAGGACTGTTGTCCCCACAAAGACCAGCAATATGACTAACTTGTTTTATCACCTTAGCTGGCTCTAATTGAGGACAAAATGGTGTGCATCACTACAGACAGTGTGGCCAATATAGTGAAGGCGACATCACTAAATAACTGGACACGGCTGCAGTGTTTTGGTCATCGTTTGCACTCTGCTGTTAGTGAGTAGCATTGTCATTTTGATGATAATTATCCATGTTGGTTCCTATTTATTATCCAATGTTTATTTGAGATGCTATAGTACTAATAATAACAATCTAAAAGTTATGACGGTATTAGTCACATGAGGTAATGCGGCACATTTCAAAAATAAGTCTATTAAAACTGGGACTTAAACGTCCTTCACACCTCAGCAAAATACACACACACACACACACACACTTGATACTTTTATTTCAAAACTAAACAAATAATTGTTTATTTCGGTCTCTGATAAAGTCCTCTGTGTGTGTGTGTGTGTGTGTGTGTGTGTGTATCTGCGCGCACAATGCGATTCCCGCTCTGGTGATCATATTAAAGTTAACTTCAGTGTCTTAATTTCATTTATTTCGTAAGATAGAAGCGAACCAGGTCTCTGTCTCTCTCTGTCTCTCTCTGTCTCTCTCTGTCTCTCTCTGTCTCTCTCTGTCTCTCTCTGTCTCTCTCTGTCTCTGTCTCTGTCTCTCTCTGTCTCTGTCTCTCTCTCTGTCTCTCATTATTTTCAGGCAAAAAATAAAAACATAAAACCAACAGAGGTGATCTAATTCAGCAAATGGGTGCAGCATGCATTTAACTTTTGAGCTTATGTTCATTTCCCGTTAACCAGCGCACATTTTTTTTGTAACTTAGCTTCGACGAAGCATTAGAATTAACACAATGGAGTGTTTTTTTTTTCAGAAACGTCCACGAGTAGAAACTCAATCAAAAGAAAATGGGTGATTGTGAACCTGGGGCTTCAGGTGATGTTAACAGGTCTGACACAATGCTTGTAGTCAGTGGCCATGACCAAGAAAGGCCAGAGGATGGATTTGAGGGAAGGGACCCGCACCTGTGATTACCTTACTGTATACCCATCAAATCCCCAAGCCCTAGTAAAAAGGGGGGTTAATGCCCACCAAAATGGGGTTAAAGAAACACCCTTTACTTATATACCGACTAGCTATCTGAGGAGTTTCACCTCAGGAAATAAGGACTTGAAAATATAAAGCAACACAGGTTCGTTTGTTGGGACAGAGACTCGTTTGACAATCAATTTATTTGCAAAAAGACTTGATTTTATTTCACAATTCAGTTATTGACCTAATCACTAAAAGGCTCAGCTGCAGCTTAAAAAGATCAGTAAGAACTGTTATATGCTAAATGACAGAAGCTAGCATTAAGCTATTCGCTAGCTGCCACCACAATTAAAGAAAATAATTATAAAATAAAAAAACTAAACTAAACCCAAAATATTAACAAAAATATAATCTAACAAATTTCAAAAGATCGAAAGGAAAAACTTACACAACAGTAGAAAATCAATAATCTAATATTACCCAAAAAAATGCAAATATCGCAAAGTACATTAATGGCTTCTGGGCGATGAAACCAAGAAAAAAATAACCAATAAACAAAGAAATAAACCAAAAACAAACAACTTAATAACCACTTAAGGTGGTAGTTGTCTAACAACAATAGCTTCACAGCCAAATATGCAACTTCGCAGAGAGGTGTCAGCCCCGTTTAAACAGAGCTTAGTGAAGACGCACCAGCGTCACCAGTGGCGCGGGCAGCATGACTCTGGAGTAAAGCGCACATGCATAAATGCTGAATAAAGAAAAATATGTCAATGGTATGAAAATCTACATTTGGGTAATATCCTGGCATATTTGCACACCATGAAATCTTATGGTAGCATGGCATGATTATTTCTAATAATATTCTAAATGAGTTCATTTTTGTGCTTCAACTAACGCTGCAGTGACGTGACCATAAAAAGGATCAATGTTTTGCAGAACCAAAACAAAATATAGACAGTAATGTCTGTTATTGTAATAATGTTAAATAATAATAATAACAATAATAATAATAAAAATTTTTACTTAAAGGTTAATTCGTCAAACTGAATTGTTAATAATTCATTTTAAAACACATCATACACATTTAATAAACAGCAGTGATGTGTAACAAGCAGGGCTTATGCTGTTTGTTGCAGTAGAAATTAAACTGACTTGCACATTAATGGAAAAGCCTAAATTATAGAGCACCCTCACTGAAAATTCAAGCTACCCCATAGCACCAGCAAAAGAAAATCTCTGGCCACCCCTGTAGCAGGAATGTCTATCTCTCAGCGTGTCTGCTCGCGGGGGTGGGGGTGAGGGGCGGTCGGTGATGAAGGGAGCACTAAGCAGCCACCACTAGCCACAGCAAGCTCATACCACGTATGAAAAACACCAGTAGCGCCCAACCCTAGTTTAAATGTAGCATATTTTTCTCATAGTCCTTATTTTAAATAGGTAAAAAAAAATAAAAAATCAATAATTATCGATATGACCAATATGAAGTACTTATATCGTGATACAGTTTTTAGCCATATCGCCCAGCCCTATTTGGTAGAACAACTTGTGTGCTTAGGGTCGTTGTCTTGCTGCATGACCCACCTTCTCTTGAGATTCAGTTCATAGACTGATATCCTATTTGTGTAACATTTTCCAGCTTGATGAGCATCAACAACTCTTTTTTTTTTTTTTTTTTTTTTTTTTTTTTTTTTTTTTTTTTTTTTTTTTTTTGGAAGTCCTGAGAAATCTCATTTGTTTGTGCCATGATACACTTCCTAAAACATGTTGTGAAGAGCAGACTTTGATAGTTACCTGTTCTTTAAATAGAACAGGGTACCCACTCACACCTGATTGTCATCCCATTGATTGAAAACATCCATCCATCATCTTCCGCATATCTATGTTCGGGTTGCGGGTGCAACAACCCAAGCAAAGAAGACCAGACGTGCCTCTCCCCAGCCACCTCTTCCAGCTCATATGGGAGGATTCCAAGGCATTCCCAGGCCAGCTGAGAGATGTTATCTCTCCAGCGTGTCCTAGGTCTTCCTCGGGGTCTCCTCCCAACTGGACATGCCCAGAAAACCTCACCCGGGAGGTGCCCAGGAGGCATCCTTACCAGGTGCCCGAACCACCTCAACTGGCTCCTGACTCTAATTTCACCTTCAAATTAACTGCTAATCGTAGAGGTTCACATACTTTTGCCACTCACATATGTCATAGTGAATCAGTTTCCTCAATAAATAAGTGACCAAGTATAATATTTTTGTCTCATTTGTTTAGCTGGGTTCTCTGTCTCTACTTCTAGGACTTGTGTGAACATCTGTTGATGTTTTAGGTCATATTTCTACAGAAATATGGAACATTCTAAAGGGTTCACAATCTTTCAAGCACCTTTTGTATAGATAGGTAGTTCTGTTATTTTCATGTTCATCTTGTCTCACTGCTTTGGGTTACAGACTCATACTCTGCCTGGCTCTACACTGGCAGCTTTAGCATCTGTGTTTGTGGATGCTATTAAAGTGGGTGAAATGGGTAATGGCAAATCACTAGAGCTCTTCCCCACCATTCTTACAGCACTGGCAGCTACAGAGACCATAGCCTATGGCAAAGGTGAGGCAACCAACCAACCCAGATACAGTGCCAAAGAGCACACTCTGTATATGAAACTAATGCTAGTTAACCATACAATCCAAAATATCCAGCTGATGGGACCTTTGGTAGAAACAAGGACAGCAGAACTGATAAAAATATCTTAACACATGAACTAGAAACTTAAACTTTTCTAGAAATAGAAACTAAAAAGAGGGTAGTGATCATGAAATATGCCACTCATATATCACAGAGTGTCAAGTTATTTCTACTAGTCTGAATAAGGTAGATATTGCCTTAAATATGTAATGTTTTACTCTGGACAGGAAATAGTATTCTTTTTCGTTTGTTGAACTTGAAGCCCTAAAAAGGATTTAAGATGGGCACCTAAAACAATTGTCAGCTTATGCAGCTAGCACAATAACAATATTCTGACAATGTTGTGTACATTCCTGCAGCATTGATACAATGTTCTGATGAGGTTCTATCCCTGTTGGGTACATTCTCTCTTATGTGTTTAGGTGAGTTAAGTGGAGATGGATACAAGAAGCAGCTGATCAATAGTCTTTGCTCAAGCAGGTAATAATGCTAAAAGAGTGGTTTAAGTAGTGTTTAGTAATTGTCATGCTGTATTAATTACAAGTAAAGCAAAATATCAAGCCTTTTTTGTTTTAATGTTGATCAGAATGGTTAATAGCTCATGAAAATTAGAAATCCAAAATTTCAAGTTATTAGAATATTTCATTTTGGGTTTGAGTAAATTATTCAAACAAATAAAATATTAAAACAAAAAAAGCTTGTAGTATGTCACTTTACATGTAATAAATATAAAATATCAAAATTTTAAATTAAATTATGAACACATACTTTATGATATTCACATTTTTGGAGATGTGGGTGTGTGTATGTGTGTATACATGTGTGTAGTGGGGAAAGTAAGTTTTTGATACACTGCTGATTTTGCACGTTTTCCCATCTACAAAGAATGGAGAGGTCTGTAATTTGTATAGTAGGAACACTTCAACTGTGAGACAGAATCTAAAAAAAATCCAGAAAATCACATTGTATTTTATTGCATGAAATAAGTTTGATCACCTACCAACCAGCAAGAATTCTGGCTTTCACAGACCTTTAAGAAGTCATCCTTTTCTGCACTATTAATTGCACATGTTTCAACTTGTTACCTGTATAAAAGACAGTTTCAGCTCCCTCCAGAGATTTTCTATTTGGTTCAGGTCTGGAGACTGGCTGGACCACTCCAGAACCTTGAAATGCTTCTGATGGAGCCACTGCTTAGTTGCCCTAGCTGTGTGTTTCAGGTCATTGTCATGCTGGAAGACTTGGCTATGACCCATCTTCAATGCTTCTACTAAGGGAAGGAGGTTGTTGGCCAAAATCTAGCGATACATGACCCCATCCTCCTTTCAATATGGTGCAGTTGTCCTGTCCCCTTTGCATAAAAGCACCCCCAAAGTATGATGTTTACAACCCCATGCTACATGGTTGGGACAGTGTTCTTGGGGTTGTACACATCCTTTTTCTTCTTCCAAACACAGCGGGTGGAGTTGATACCAAAAAGCTCTATTTTGGTCTTATCTGACCACAAGATATTCTCCCATGCCTCCTCTGGATCATCCAGATGGTCAATTCAAATGAGCCTGGACATGTGCTGGTTTGAGCAGTGGGACCTTGCATGCCCTGCAGGATTTTAAACCATGATGGTGTAGTGTGTTATTAATGGTCCTCTTTGAGACTGTGGTTCCAGCTTTTTTCAGGTTATTGACCAGGTCCTCCCGTGTATTTCTCAGAATCCTCTTTACCCAACATGGTGAGATCTTGCATGGAGCCCCAGACCAAGGAAGCTTGTGTTTCTTTAATTTTCTAATAATTGCACAGTCAGTAGTTGCCTTCTCGCCAAACTTCTTGCTTATTGTCCTGTAGCCCATCCCAGCCTTGTGAAGGTCTACAGTTTTGTCCTTTGTGTCCTTAGACAGCTCTTTGGTCTTGGCCATGGTGGAGAGGTTGGAGTGTGTATTATACAAGTAATTAGTTCAAACAGGTGCAATTAATACAGGTAATGAGTACAAAATAGGAGGGATTCTTAAAGAAAAAGTAACAGGTCTGTTAGAGCCAGAATTCTTGTTGATGATCAAATGCTTATTTCATGCAGTAAAATGCATATTAATTATTTAAAAATCCTACATTGTGATTTTCTGGATTTTTTAGATTCTGTCTCTCACAGTTGAAGTGTACCTATGATAAAAATTACAGACCTCTCCATTCTTTCTAGGTGGGAAAACTTTCAATATTGGTAGAGTATCAAATACTTATTTTCCCCACTGTGTGTGTATGTATGTATGTATATGTGTTATAAAAAAAGTCCTCAGAGTTTCAGGTTTTGGTGGCACTGTTGGATTTCTGTAAGCTAGGTTTTAAGATGTTTTGCTCACCTTTTGTGATGTGCTTTCCTTACAGGTGGGACCCACAGTGTGTGATCCATCTCACTACTATGTTCAGGTAAGAATGAACCTCTATATGCTCACATATTTGATTATAGTCAATAATTTTAAAAAACGTTTTTGGGATATTGTGAACTTTGCTTATCCCCAAGTTCACGGTGTGATACTTCCACCTTACATTGTTGTTTGTTTTATGGTTCTTTTCAGAAGCTCTTCCATTTTTAATTGAGCATAGTTTGAGTCCTGTTTTTTTTTTTTTTTTTTTTTTTTTTTTTTTTTTTTTTTTTTTTTTTTTGTCTCTCAGGGATGTGCCCTTATCTCCAGAGGAACTGCAGTTTTTGATTGAAAAAGTCTTGAGGATGTTCCTCAAGTTGGACCTACAGGAGATCCCTCCACTCATCTACCAACTGCTGCTTCTGTCTGCTAAGGTCTGCTGAACATTTGTCCTATTTTTATATTTTACTCACAGTTGCAATAAAGATATGTGTACAGTATATACTGTATTTTTAGTCACTGAAATGTTCACAAAGTGCATATACATTTATAAATAAATGCAGTCTAAAAATAAAATGTTTGTCTGAGAAACCACTGTATATGAGTGCTGCAGTGCAGTTTCTTATGAGTCTTGCATTGTTGATTATTTGGTCATTATGCTTAATAAATCATGGAGTAGTTTAATTACTATTTCCTGTTTGGCAACTTGTCTAATTCTGTTTATGAAGGAACCAAAAGGAATGTGCTGTTTTCCAGTATTTATAGATGGTTTTCACATTAAAGAATGTGTATTTATTTTGAGCAGGGATGTAAAAAGCTGGTGTTGGATGGAATTATTGAGTATTTCCGAGAGCAGGATCTGCGTCAGAAGGAGGAACAGAAGGAAGGGGAGTAAGTATGAAAATGTACTAAATAGAAAATCTAGTTTTGATTGTGATGTGTGTGTAGATGTTCTCTTAAATGCTCATTCAAGGTCTAACTATACATAGTCTCTTTCTATGGCCTGTTTCCTTATTAAATGTGTATATGGATATTTGAAATTGAAACCAAGACTGCTGAATGTATTAATGATGCTTTGTCCTAAGGAGTATGGATGTTGAAATCCAGACCATCCCACAGGACCAGCTGAGGCATGTGGAAGGAACTGCTATCTTACACATTGTATTTGCTATCCGCCTTGACCAAGAGCTTGGCAAAGAATTCATAAAGACCATCAAGGTGAGCTCTCTTGCTTCCCTCTCTCTTACAGCTGTCATACTGCCATCATATTTTGCTATATCAGGTGTTCAAATACAAATGATTCAGCACTTAATTTCTAGCTTTAGTGCATTTGAAAAGGGAAATTGCTTAACTATGGTAAACAATACAGATATACTTTATTGATCTCTTGCGGGAAATTAGGTCCCAGCCCCTGCTGGCAGGGCAGCCGTTTAACACAGTGCCAACCTTAAGTACATGAAGAACCGCATACATGAGGGGGGAAGGGTAACAGAAAAAAAAACATGAAAAAAAAAAAACTCTTGCACAAGCAGACATAAGATACATCGTTGTATAGCTTTGGATGGTGTTTGAAATCAAGGGAAAGGGGAGGCTGAAAGTTCTTAGCCTGAAGTTCGTGCACCGCTTGGTGGAAATTGGCTCTGCAGGAACACCCTTGTTCTGTATTTTGCATGAATACACAAAGCAGTTGATCCTGATAAACTAGAGGGTAATATTTTAAACAGATGTAAACAACAACTGAGCCTGGTATTCTGCACATTGTTAGAAAATCACTGGCTACATATACAGTCCCAAGGATGTCGAAAACAGCTGAAATTTTACCATTTCCCAAGAAACCAAAATCAGTACTATTAAACGATTTTAGACCAACAACACTTACCTGAGTGGTAATGAAGCGTTTTACAGATCTTGACTCATTTCAAAAAACAAAGGTACTTCTGGACACATTTTCAGTTTGCTTATAGAAACAAATGGGATGTGAAAGTTGCTGTTATAACTCTGCTATAACCAGCTTCATATATGCAAATTTTATTCACAGATTTTCCTCCGCTTTCAACATTATTCAATCATGTTTTGCTTGGGACGCTGACAGAAACAGGGGTAAAGATGATCAGCAATTATAACAACAAATATAAGTGAGCCACACGGATCATCATTATTATTTACTTTATATACCAACGTCTGTTAGTCACCGACCTAACTATTTCCTAATTAAAGTTACACATGATGCTGCCTTTGTGGGTTTTTTAACTGACTATTGGACTTATATACAGTTTTGGGAATAACGGCGTTAAAAATAACGGCGTTATGTAACGACGTCATTTTGTCAGTAACGGGATAAAATAATTAATTACTTTTCCTGTCATTATAACGCCATTGACGTTACTGGTCGTTAAAAGCGGTACGTTACTATATATTGATATACTAACAGTAATCCGAGCGGACCTCTGCCCAGGCTAGTGAGGAGTAACAGGTGTTACACCAAGAACTGTGACCTAT
>BRDA01012195.1:9406-46172 GCA_036984385.1 Crenuchus spilurus | reverse complement strand
AGATACATTTTACTTTTACTTTTCATATAATAAGTGTAACCATGCAGCCGCCAGCCTACACGAGCACCGTCAGTCTCCCGCTCATTAGCGGCCAGCCTACATGAGTGTCGTCGTCGTCACATTTATGTTTTAAAAAACCCATATAAACACATTATTTAGCATATTAAAGTATACTGTATATTGGCCGGCTGACATGGATTAATCAGTTTTACATGTATTCTTATGGGGAAAATGCATCCAGCTAACGAGCAAACCAGCTAACGAGCTCGGCTCCTGCACGGATTAAACTCGTAAGTAGGGTTACCACTGTACTTGAGGGGTGTACTCTGTTTTGTGACATCCTGTGCATTCCTCTAAACATTTCATATATTCTTTCTTTTAGTCATATTTATTTGCCCCAAGCTAACTAATGAAAATTCAGCCCTTTCTGTTTGTTGTAACATTGTGACTGTCAAATCTTAACAGTGAACCACAATAATGATTTGAATAAATATTTGTGGTCATCTCAAATAATGTGAGTAGATGATTATGTAATAATTGCGACAGGCCTATTATGATCCAAATTACATTCTTGAGATTGCATTCAAAATTCTGGAAATAGCTTATTTCTGAAGTATAAATTGATCATGTCTCCTCCCTCAGTGTACTTATGTGGAGGTACACTAATGTTCCATCAGCTGTGGAGGATGCTGGGAAGAAGAAGAGTCAGAGTGTGTCTCTGCTTTGTCTGGAGGGGTTGCTGCGCATCTTCAGCACCATACAACATCAATACCACACTAAAGTGGCCAACTTCCTGTGCTCTCTCAGTGAGTCACTTCATGCTCTTTCACTGAGTGCTTGTTCTAAAATGCACAGTTGAATCAAAAGAGAGCAACTGACTTCATGTTTTCTGCAGAATTAGTGGGTGCAATGTGACTTCTATTTCAGATGTTTCTGGAGAGCTGGAGGGTGAAGCTGAAATGTCTAACCTGACTGAAAAGACAGCCTTCTACATTCGTCAGTTTCAGGTGGAACTTTGTATGCCAAAGTGGAGCATGTACCCATTGCACAGTACTGATCTTGCTTAAGTAAAGCTCTGTAAAAGACAAAGATAACACTTGGTACCACACAACTGTTTTTGTTTTAATCAAAGACAAATGTGTTGAAGTTAAGCCACACAGTTAGAAATTGCATTTACATTTGATTTATTTTTGGTGCACATATTAGTCTGCACTTTCATTGTCCTAGAAATTATGAGAAATAATAACTGCACATTTTAACTGTGTGTGCGCGCGCGTGTGTTTTGTGTACAGCGTGCCCTCTTTAGTCAGTTGAGTGGCAGTGAGGAGGACTTTAACAGCAGAGAGGCTCAGCTGCTGGTCAGCATCCTTGGTGTACTCTCCCGCTTGCTGGATCCTTCTTCCCAACAGGTTGCCACACAAACTCTTTCAGGTTCATGGTATTGCTGTATTTTCTGAATATGGATTTAACTCTAATTTTTTGCATTTCTTTATAGTTTATCCAGATGATTACATGGACAGTAAAAATTTGCAAAGATACCAGCTTTGGTAAGTCAAGCTCTTAATTCTGTGTGCATGTATCTGTTGTAAAATTAATTCTTTATTTATTAATTTTTTTCAACTTTTCATGTGTTCTGTGTGCTTATGTTTCTGTTATGTGTTTTTTTATTTTGCCCCTCTCTCCCTCAAACTCAGAGGACATAAATTTCAGTAAGGGTCTACTGTCTCTGCTCTTCAGTCTGCATGTGCTGTACAAAAGCCCAGTGTCTCTGCTTTGGGAGCTGTGTCAGGACATACACAGTGAACTGGGAGATATAGACCAGGTACAGACATATACACAATCTTATGGAAATCTTTGGACACCCACAACTTGTTTTGTTCATTTTGTAAGTGTTAATGCACAATTTACTGTACATTTTACATTTTATTTATTTATTAAATTTTTTATTTTTTGGGGAGGGGGTTGTAAGATGGAGGATTTACATAGAATTCTGCTCTAACATACTCAATTTAAGTGTGTTTACTTTATATGTATTTACCTATTTTTACATGGAAAATAATCAAAATGTAATTTGGCCAGGGGTGTCAACAATTGCATGTACAAAGACTGTCCAGACAACTGCAATACATTTAAAAAGACACAAACTACACAGCATGAATTGCTAATCCATATTAAAATTAAAATCTTTTTTTGAATATGAATAAATTGACATTTGACGGTTATTTGTAGTTTGCTGTATTTGAGTAATTGCATCAGCTAATGTTCGAATTAGGGATGCACCAAATATTTGGCAACCTAAACGATTCAGCCACAAATGGCAAAAAAAGCATTTAAGTGTTAAACAAACCAGAATACGTTTTATATTTTACATTCTTCAAAGTAGGCATCCGATTCCCAGGTTTCATTCAAACTAGGGATGCACTGAAATTATCATTTTTGACTGAAACCAAGACAAAAATACATTTAGCCTATTTAATTTATACAACTGTGGAAAAAGTGGCAAATTTAATGAACCGTTTTCGATATTCAGCCTTTGACCAAATGGTTCATTTTGTTTCGTTTCAGTCAAAAATAATAATTTCAGTTCATCCCTAGTTTGAATGAAACCTGGGAATCAGATGCACAGTTCGGCAGTTGGCATTGAAAACCTTTTTGTTATTTTTCTGTTTGAAAAATGTGACATAACAATAATGTTCTTAATAATCTTCTTAATGTTTATCTGGCTGCCACACTGTGCACATTATATTAACTTGACTGTGGGCATCTCTCTGTGGACAGGATGTAGAAGTGGAGAAACAGTCTCACTTTGCTATTGTCAGCACGAAGACTGCAGCATCTACCACAGTGAGTTCTCAAACACTATAGCACATAACCTGGCCACTGATTTATGGACTGTCAGTCTAAACCTCTAGTTGTAAATTTAGGATTAATGATATGGTTCTATTTATCTCTCTGTTTAGCTCTTAGTCTTGTCTCAAGTGGGGAAGGTCTTGGATGAGGTGGACTGGCTGATTGCAAAGAAGAAAGGGCAATCAGCTTCTGATAAGATGACCACAGGTGCTGCTGTAACACCTTTACATACATTTTAGTCCAGTGCATGAACTGGGCCAGGCCCTTTGTGTATTTTGGGGGGTAAATAATCCTTCAAAATACATAGATAATATTTACCTGCAGTATTTAGTACAGGAATAAGTACATAATATGAAAGTGCATTGTTCATAATTTAATTAAAAAAGGTAAACTGTTGTATTTTATCATTAGAGTGCTGATCAGGATGGTTTATAGCTCAAGAAAATAAGAAATCCAGAATCTCAAATTATTAAATGTTTAATTTAGAGTATTTGAGTAAATTACTATTCAAACAGTCGTCAACATTAAAACAAAAAAAAAAAGAGCTGAAATATAACTTTTTATGTAATTAATATAAACTGAGTTTACTTTTTTATATTAAATTATGAACAAAAAGAAACTTTTTCCACAACACAATGTTTGATCTAGTATAAGAACAGTGTGCTGTATTAAGTGTATTTTATTTAAACACCTGTCTGTCTGTTAGGAGGTGCCACCCAGTCAGCAGGTCAGCAGGACCCTGTGGAGAAAACTGTGACTCTGCAGTTGGGGACTTTGCTGACTGCTCTCAATGAGTTGGTGCAGACAGCCCTTCCTGCTGGAGCTTGCACAGACACATTGCTGCGAGAACTCAGCCGAACATATGCCATCCTCACCACCCTCATCAAATATGTGAGAGCTACATTTAGCTAATACACACATCTGACTCTCGAATCCTCAGCCAATGAACAACTTTACCACTTACAATAGGTGTTAAAGCAGAAAAAAGGACCTAAATTGAAATATTTTTTGATAAACAAATGTAAATAGTATTCTAAAAATATGTTTTGCTACATGAGCGTTGTAACATGTGATGTGTTGCTATAAAAAGACTTAGGGTGCTTTCATACCTGAAAGCCTGGACCAAGGTCCGTGTGTTTGTTACTTTGTATATATTTGGTCCAGTTAGGTTTGTTTTCACACTGCATTTTTGCAAAGCGCACCAAAGACTTTTATTATGACACGCCCACTCGCTGTCATCATCATCATTTACGTGGTGTACGTCTTCCTACACTCAACACTGATTGGTTTGTAGTAGGACGTGCGTCTGACGCATTTAAATACTTTTATATAGTTTTATACATCGATGCCACAGTTTCTTTAGTTTATGCTCTGTCATCTCCTTTCTTTCTCATCCTCTCAGAAAATAAGTTGCATGTTTTAGCACTTTTGTGAGTTTGATAAGCTGACTTTTCACATGTTCATCAGACTTGTTATATTAAACATGTCATCTCCTCCTCGCTCCAAGTGCTACCACGGCTCATTTTTGCTGCTGTTCTGCTTATTTTTCTTCTGTTATTCTGTTCCTGTATTTGGTCCAAACCTTCTAGAAAAGTGTTTTAACACTGCACGTGTACCGGACCATGGTTCAGTAGGTCTGGACCGAGACCACCTCTTTTGGTCAGACCAAATTTTGCTCCTTTGGTCCGGAGTGTGGTTCATGGGCGCTTTCACACTTGCTATTTTGGTTCGGATCAAACTCGAAAGTCCGAACCAAACAATGTAGGTGTGAAAGCAGCCTTATTTTCTGTTTTTCTTTTGCAGTATATCCAAGTTTGTGCAACTCATCCTGGCCAACTGCCTGCTCGTCTGGAAAAACTAGTGAGACCCTTTTTTAAACGGTGGAATTTGAGGATAAAGGACAAGTTAACCTACATGAGTGTTAAAGTTTAAATTAGAAAAAGTTAAAGCATTTAGCATGTTTGCACCCCTTCAATAATTGACCCTTCATTCATTTTGCACATATGGCTTTCATCCTTTACATATTTTATTTATTGCTGTTAATCCATGGCTGGTGTGTATTTATCCAGGTGAAGTTGTCAGGTTCTCACCTCACACCTCAGTGCTACTCTTTCATCACCTATGTGCAGGTAAGATCCTCATCCTCATTTGCTTTGCCTGAATTACAGCTCATACATGGTCTTTTCCCCACTGCCTGTTCTGTATTATTTACAGAGTGGTGAAGCCAGTGTAGGAGCAAATGACAAGAAGAAGAAAAAGAAAGAAGAGGAATCTCTTATGGCTGCCTCTGTAAGGAATAGTCATCTTCAAGAGTTTGTGTTCATTTGAGACTTGTACAACCCTTAGTAATATTTTTGTACCTACATTTCTTTAGTTTAAGGTACTCCGTCAGACTAAAGCTATCCCCACTCTGATCTTCCATATTGAGCAATATGAGAAGTTTCTAATTCTTCTCTCCAAGAAATCAAAGGTATAAAGAAAAATCACATTTTACTTCTGGATTTTTGCTAAATTTGACTGCATTAATGCAGATATGTTTAAAACATCACGTTTCTGTGGCATGCATTCAGGTAAATTTGATGCAGTACATGAAGCTGAGTACTTCCAGAGACTTCCGCATCAATGCCACCACACTCGAGGCTGCACTGCAGGAACAGCAGCAGGACAGCCAGCAGGTCAGTTTACAGTTTAGCCTTCAACTTCACATTGTGTGTTGCTAAGGGCAGGGTGGAGAAGTCCAGTCCTGGAGGGCCAGATTTTTGCACTACTTGATTTCCCTGCTCAAGCACTCCTGACTCAGGTAATTCAGGTTGTGTGTGTGTGTGTAAGCGTAGAAAGTTCAGCCTTTTAGACTTGATGCCCTGCCCCTTTCTTAGGGCCCAAAAAAAACTGAATTATTCAATTCTTATTAAATTTTAGATTTATTCATGAAAAATGATGTGTGAGAATACAAAATATTAACAAAACCAAATTAGGTCCTTATGAAGGATACTGTTACACTCTTTTAAGAGGGAAAAAAAAACAAAATGTCTGACTCAACATTACATAGATCCATCAGGAAAATCCAACATTTCTCCTTCTGATACAGCCTAAAGCATTTTGTTGATCAAAGGTGACATACTCTTATTCTCTCAGACTGAAGCCTCTCAGGTTTCTGAAGAAAGCCAGGCCCCCACGAAGAAAAGAAGAAAACTGTAAAAAGTTTGGATAATATGGCATCCAGCAAGTTGTTCAGCTGTCAGCTTTTTTTATACTGCAGGTTGCTTGAGTTGTCTATTTTCCTTTGGACAAAGAACCTTTGGTAATCTCAATGATCTGATAGATATCCAGTGCTTCACCTGTGGAAAAATACGCATAGTAGTTTGCTGATTTCCTCAAACAAGTTCATAGTTCATAATGCATGCACAGTTTCTATTTATTTGTACAAAGTGCAGTTCTGTAAATGTTTTCGCCAATTTCAGTATTTACTTCTTTTTCAAAATACTGCTATATAAACAAAACCTTCTAATAAATATTACATTTGTGTTTCAAACCTCAATAAAGGAACAGAAATACAATATTAGCATTTTTTTTACTTTATTATACATTTTATATTAAGCGAGTTTTAAAATGATCTATTTAAAATCTATTCTTAGCCCTTTTCATTCAAATAAAATCTCCCTGGGCGACAGTATTTACCAGGGTTCTTGCAGGTTTCAGAGAGTTAAGACTTTATTAAGACCATTCTCATGAAACTTAAGACCATGACACATTTCTAATTCAAATCGGGTATCATGACCCCGCCCCTCCATGTTCTGATTGGTCACATAACCAATTGTGTGCATGCAAAAATCTTCTTGCTCGCTCAACACATCATATAACGGCATAGTGGAGGGGCTCATGGAGCACTTACTGGGGACCATAACTGCAGAACGATTGCTGCTTTCACGTGGAGTCTCGAATAACACTGGGAAAAGTAGCTAGAGGGGTCTGAAATCTTGCTAAATATAGCGACAAAATCGCTAAGTTGGCCACAGTGTATTCACAGACATGTTATCATGGGATTTGTAGTTTAATGACAACTTCCCACACCAGTGCCAGCAAAATTAATTTCGGATTAGACTACGCTTCTCTGGAATTTAAAGTTTAAGACTTTAGTAAATGTAATTTAAGACCTTGGATGGATATCTGGCTGTTTAAGTCTTTTTAAGACCTTAAATTTCAAGTTTTGAATTTTAGACTTTAAGACCCTGCAGGAACCCTGATTTACTCTTCTGCTCTTGTCTAGAATAGTGAATTTGATTGGTCTCACCTTGTGGTATTCCATATCGGCGCTCAAGTCCAGTAGGGTTAGATGGAGTTGCACAGTCCATGGTGACTTCCTTCCTTAAGCACTGGTCTATGTCTACTGCACTGAAGAAAGCCACAGACTGAGGTAGATCATTCATGCCCAGTTTGTAGGCAAACATGCATCTGAGGAGACATGAAGTAGTTAATACCTCAGAGCAGAGGTTCCCAATCATTCTGTCTACTACCAGCCTGCAGGCACTCATGACTTAAAATGAAAAGCCCCATCCGCATCTATCCAAATATTTTTGAAAACTGATTTTCCTCTGCATTGTCTACACAAAACAAAACTTTTGCTCACTGAAAAGTGTTTTTTTTTCTACAAAACTCTTTTAGAAAACACGGATCGTTACTTTTCATTATCTGTGCATGTAGAATATTAACATGCTCAGTATTTTAGGGCTAGAGAGGGTAAGTTGAAGAAAGTAACTGTACTAACCGGGTTAGCAGGTTTGTGATCTGCAGAGCAAGGGCTGCTCTGTAGCGGTCTTCAGTCTTAACAAGGTAGCGGACCTCATCATGAATACTGATACAGAAGCGTCCATCAATGTCATACTCCTCCAGCAGCCACCTCATTGCCACCAACATCAGGTGCAGGTAGTCCACTGCTGAACTCTGAACCGCCCAGTTCACTCTGCTAGTGATGAACTGAAAAACACACCAACAAGACTGATTAAACAAACATCATTAAAATCCAAAGAATGCAGTAAATTATTTTTGTTGAATGCATTTGATTAATCAAATGTCAATCTATAATGAAATGCAAACAAAAAGATGTCAGTTGCCAAGAGGTCATCACTTATTTTTTTATTTAAAGAATGTTGCAACAGAAGCATTTCAAGATTCTGTTAAAATCCTGACCAAATGATGCCAACAAATCTGGAAAACTACTCCATGGCCAGTAGATTGGAAGAGGTCCATTTACCTCCCAATACCGAAGACAAGGAATGTGAAAACTACTGCACAACCACAGCCTTACATCAAAAGAGAGCCTCCAGATGTGCAATCAGGATTTGGAAAAGGAAGAGGAACAAGGTGTCTCAGAGATGCTTAGGGAAAATTTGAAGGAATTCAACACGTGCTTCATTGACCACAGCAGAGCCTTTGACACTACTGAACACAAAAAATTACATAATGTCCTCACAGACAGAAATACCTGAACATCTAAACATTCTAATAAGATCTCTACACTCATGGGCAAACCACAGTCAGGACAGGAAATGCACACAGACTGGTTCCAAATTCACAAAAGGACTTGGACAAGACTGCATTCTGTCACCACACCTGTTCAACCTGTACACTAAACATGAGAGCTGGAGGAAGATAAAGGAGGATCCAAGCTTAATGAACAAAAACACTAGCAACCAATATCTAAATGACGAAACACACAAAGGCCCTTATAAGGAAAGTTTAAAAACTTGATAAAAAGGGCCTTCAGCTAAATACGAAGGAGATAAATTCATGGCAACTGGAAAGACAACTTGATGAGAACACTCTTAAGTTCAGAGAGGAGCAATCAATCTAAATATATAAATATTGGTCAAATATCAAAATAATAATGGCATTGGGCCTTAATTATATATTAATAAATGGGATTTAACCAAAGCAAAGATGTTAAACAATGCATCCTAAGATCAAATTACGTTGGACCGCACAGATGCAAACCTGTGAACCTCTAGTATACACACTGATAAGCAGTCACAAATTAAGTGAGTAATTATTTTGTAACAATGGCACATGCCATGGGCTAGGATATTACACTACAAGTGAACAGTTAGTTGATGTGTTGTATGCGGGAGAAACAGACAGGTGTGAAGACCTGAATGACTGGATTAGCTTAAATGTTGTAGGTTATGAAATGGCAATACCTCATCTCGGACAGCATCAGGCTCTAAGGCTCTGGAGATTCTGCAGCCCAGCACTGGGGTGGCAGGGTGCTCTGAATGAGCGATGCTTTCCAGCTTGTTGAACATTTCAGACTCCGTGCCTCCAGTCCACACCCGCCGACCTGCCACGTCCCACCTCCTCTTATTCCGAGAGCTGCAGGAAAATGTCACTGCAGCTATTAAGAATAGACTAAACCCATATGTTCTTCAACAAGTACAGTTTGGTGGTACTTCTTTTTGTAGTCGAGAAAACAGACAAGTGGTTGGACAGTGAACTCACCTCTTGCCAGCTAGTTTAGAAATCCTGCGCAATTCCTCTCTGGAAACAGTGCCATCTTCATCTCTCTCCACATCCACATCCAGTTCCTTAACCAACCACTCTCCTTCCTCAGATAGATGATACCTGTGTGCACAATGAAGATTGTAAATACAAATCCCTGTACTAGAAACAGTTGGCCTAGCTAATGCATGTAGCTAGCACACCTGCGCAGTCCTTTGGTGAGTGCATACATCTGCTTGGCTTTGCTGGCTGCCTCAGGCTGGCTGAGCCTGTGATTGAACTGCATAAGCAAACGCTCTGCAAAAGGCTGTCCTGCCCCATAGATCCGGCCATAGTTGAAGACTTTAGCATGTTCACGGCTGATACCCACAGCATCAGCAGTACGGCTGTGCAGATCAGTGCCCTGGCTCTTCTTCCCCTGCAGGGTCATCCATCCAAATGCTGTGCAGCCTGACAAACAGGTTTGCAGTGAAATGTTCATAACAAGAAACATCACTTAAAATCAAACTGCATTATTTTTTTTCCCTTGTTACAATTCCTATTTGCATTAGTGACATCAAGACTCTTCTCTGTCCTCGCAGCCAGGTGGTGGAATTAACTCCCACTGGTTGTTCAAACAGCAAAGTCCCTCACAGTCTTCAAACACAGAGTGAAGACCATCTCTTTGTTGAGCACTTAAGTGAGCACTAGTTTAAAACACTTGCTGTAATACATTGTAATGCTCTTGCGTATAATTGTGTATCTTTCATTCTTTCTAGGTAGAATGACTTTCTAGTAATGATTTAGTTCTAACAGTGTCTGAACTGCAGAGTAGTTTGGACTCTAACCTGTTTGTACTAACTGAGATGATTCTCTTAATGCAAACAAAACACTGTAGAGTACGTCTCTCTGGATAAGAACGTCTGCTAAATGTCAAACGTAATTCAACATGCCTTTTAAAAGATTTTTTTTTCTTTTATCAATGATTTTTGTCTTTCAAACAATTGTCTATAGCACCATGCAACAAAATAATCACCCAAACATACACATATATATATATATATAATCATTTTTCCACAGTTGCTTGAATGCAGGTTTGAGACTTGGCTCTTCTTAATGCTAAGTGTACCTGCAGTTTTGAAGAAAATGCTGAGCTGGAGAAACATCATATTTTAAAATGTTGACAGATTGCTGATTGAAGCACTTGGCTACCAAATAGCCTATGGCACTAATAAGGCCTGAGAAGCAAATCAATGTGGAACTTAAGCTTACCATGAATGCTAGCAAAATGAGACTCTCCCAGCACAGCAGCAATCCACAGCTCCTGAGAGTCAACATCTGCCCCAACCAGGTGATAGCCAGGAGGTACCTGCACCATAGCTTTCAGTTCACTGCCCACACGATCCCGCTGAAAGCATAAACACCTACTAGTGCATCTCCAAAAAGAATCATGAAAAAGTTCACTTGTGTTCATAATAAAGTTTTAAATCTGTCATATATTTTATGTTCATTACATGTAAAGTGACATATTTCAAGCCTTTTTTTTTGCTTTTAATGTTAATGCTGTTTGAATAGTAATTTACTCAGACGTCAAATGTAATAGTCTAGTAATTTAATTAGAATTTCTGATTTTCATGAGCTATAAACCAAAAGTTCTCATATGAAGAACAACTAAGCTTTTCATATTTTTTAGCACTCAAAGGCTTCAACGGATCTTCAAAACCTAAGATCTTCATAGAAATCTGTTATGTCTTTAGTTCTCACTCAGAAATGAGAAGTAGGCTATGATGCATTCTATTCCAGTCCACTCTACTTAAGTATATTAACAGAATAAAGATAATCAGTACTGATAGGTAAGTGGAAAGCAGAAGCTTTATCCGGAGTGCTTGAATGTGGTTAAATGTATGTTTAAACGTGGTTTCTCTTACCCGTGCATTACTGGCAGTCAGCCATGTTGGCTCTACAGCTCTGCGGGTAACCGTCCCAGCAGTAATAACTTGTGGCAAAATGGCACCATTCTGCCCCTCCTCATCATAGTCCTCATGTCTGGTGTAAGAAAAAGAAAAGGAGATTTAACGGTAAAGGGGAGGGACCACAGTATTATTAGATGGTGCAAAGAAAGCAGCAACTTTTTCCATACTTGCTAACAATGCGAGGAAGTTCCCCCTTACGGAGCCAGACAACCATCTGAGAACTGCACAGACAGAAGACCAAAAAAAGTTATTTCAAAAGGATCAATGACAAGACTGCTCAGTAAGACCAAAGTCAATAACACCACAGAGCATTTCAAAAAAATCGTTACTGGAAGAACATTGGGAAAAGGGTACCTGATGCGTTTCTGGGCATTTCTCCAAAATGAGATCATCTTGTTGATCTCCAGAGCTCGTGTTGCGTTAGTTCCTCCTCGGCCTGCCTGAAGAGTCCCGTCCTCCATCTTAGACAAGAAGTCTTTAGAGAAGGGACTGCCCACATTGTTCTCATTCCCATCCTGAGATATACAACATGAGTCCATGAGTGGGACTGTCAATTCAAGAAATGTGATAAAAGTGAAATGTTTCCAAGTACCTTATGCGGAAGCTTAAAGAACCAGCATCCAGGGATGTTGACATCATTGTATGGTCCATTGCCATGATGATAAGGACACTCACTTCCCCCTGCTTCCCCATCCAGCGATATCTGATGAACAGAAATGAGAAATCTTCACTCCTCCTTGTGTCTACAGACTTACAATTTATATCTTCAAGTCCTGAGCAGACATTTCACATCAGCAGCTCATTAGACCCAGTAATAAAAACATTAACAAGTATATTTTTAATAACAAATCAGCAGCTGGTAAACACATTAGTTCAAGTGAATGAGGGCTGACCTGGGTCTTTTTGGATCTCACTGTTCTGGGCACTACTTCGTCATCAGACACTGACTCCAACAAACTCAACTCTTCCACCTAGAGGATGCACAAAAACATAGATATGGTATGACTGCCATCTGAAATGATACGATGGGAAATGTTTAAAAGTTAAATTGGGAAAAAAGTTTAGTGAAAAATAAAGACCTGCAAAATTGTCACAATTATATTGTATTAGTAATTAAATTAATACTAAAGTAAATTTGTTGTATTTGAGGAAAATCTTGCTTAAAGAGCACATAAAATAAATAGAATAAATAAAACAAAACACTGAACATTTAAATTCATTTTCCAGAATCATCAATAATATCAACATCACTTCAATAAAATATTTTCTTTCTCTTCCAACCAATCACTAAAAAAACAATATAGAAAGCAATATAATAACTATTCCCAACAATGGAAATAAAGGGAAATGTTACTGGAGAGTAAACAGGTAAAAGTCTCTTACTGTTTGCCAGACACTGCTGTCGGTCAGCATGAAGTCAGCCGAGGGTGGGCTATCCAAACACTGTGGTTGTTCTTTCCCTTTCTGCTCACAAAACTGTCTGTAGATAGTCTCTATTTCCCTGAAGGAAAACAAGTCACAGCTATTCTCATAAAGGAGCTGTACTGTGAAGTTCTCAATACTTAGAAAACAACTACAGAACCACACTGTTTTGCTTTAGAAGCTAGTATTGACAGACCTGAAATCAAAAGGAATTTTTACCCTATTGCTTCATTGTACCACGTCAATTAAAAGTACAAATTTGTGCATCTCTGTAATCTTTAATCAAAATTTTAGGGTTAATGTGTCTTCCAATGGTCTGGTGTAAAATATATAATTTTTTTTACACTAGGCCATGTTTTTTCAATTTTGTTCCCTTTCTGGTGGTAAAATTTATTGCTCTGTTAATCTAATCATGTATTTGCAATTGCATTTCCTATCTGGCATTTAAAAGCAACACCAAATTGTCTATTTGTGAGTAGCAATGCAAAATGGCTGCAAAACTTCAGTCCAGTTCACAATTAATGAACAATATCTTGACATGTTAACTGCACATTTTTAATTGCTACTGAGGTTTTATTAATGCAAAAATCCAACACAGGAGCAGCCGTTATCATCATCATTGGTCTACCTGTAGGGGCATACGGGTCCCTCAATGTCCTCGGTGGTGTCCAAGTTGTCTCTGCGGCCTGGGACCAGGTAACCCCATCCATGTTTTTCCGTGTAGTGCAGTGGAAAGCCATCCCAGGTCAGTCTCATCAGCTTGGGTGTGACCCTCATCTGGAGGCTGATCAGGCTGGCTCCGGGTGACCACTCATCGTCTTTCACAGACATTCGCGCACACAACTTCCGATACCAGCTGAGATACAGCAAGGACACTTATTACTTGAAGTCACATTACACATTTTATCATCACAAACTGAATGGGGAAACACATTAAAAACATTAAAGCAATTAATTCCTTTCAAAAACTAAAGTAACTGCATGGAAGCCCTCACACAATTAAAAAAAAAAGCAAAGTGTAAGAAATGGATCACGTCCCTGGTTTATTAGTGAAGCTTCCTCGTCTTTAAAACCAGAAATAAAGCTTGGACTATTGCCAGATGCACAGGGGAGAGAGACAACTGGCTTACATTTAGACAACAGACAAATAAATGTACCTCTGCAGTTAGAATAGCCAAATCAGATTATCTTGACCTGATCACTAGCTGTACAAACATTCAGAATTTTTGGAAAACTAAATTCCCTAAAAAATCAATTCCTCTCCTTTTCCAACCAGAGTTACAGTACATGATCAGTTGATTTCATTTTGACACATTTTGCTGCAGCTAGTCATGTTGAAATGCAATGCCTCGTATTTTATTACTTAATTAAAATATATTAATTAGGTACAATTTATATATTTTAGAAAACATTTTAATGTTCCTGTTTAACTGCTAAGCCTATCATTGTTTGTCTTCCAAGATAAACTGTAGAGCCAAAACACAGATCCTTGATGTTCCATCAGAATTCATAATACACACAGACTGACACACACTTCACATAAATTAAATTATATGCTTATAACTTAGACAGCATTGCATAGCACTGAGCAATTACAACATATTTACTGACTGTATTAAAAGGAGTACATCAAGGCTCAATTTTGGGCCCAGTTTTATATATATAAAAATATGTATGTTAATACATATATTAACACTGACGAAGTTAACACAATCTCAGTTTAACCTGATAAAAAAATAGTACTGTTAACACAAATTAAGAAAATGGCAGTGCTTTTTTAATGACATGCAGATTGCTGTACATGCGCTCCAGCCATATGCCAACATAGATTACTTCAACATTGTCTATAAATATGGAAATTATCACACTTACTCCAGTGGTTGGATCACCGGACAGGTAACAAGTTTTTACTGAACTGCATTTAGTAACAGTGTACCGGTGACCTGGAACTGATTACAGGAAACACTAAAGCTCAGCTCACTGGTGTCACTCAGTCATTTTAAACTTTTAATTTCTGACCACCTCCACTCTGCCTTCAACTATTTTACTGTACTTTTTAACTTTTTTTTAAATGATTTGTTTAAAACTATACATATTCGCATTTTTTTTTGTTTTTATTATTTGTATTATAACATATTTTATTTTTACTTCATTCATTTTAATTAATTTGGCCTGGTTTTGACCTTTTTGTTTTAATTGTCATTTCTATCGACTTTTACATCTTAGTTACAATTTAATTAGTTGTATAGTTTCTATATTTATTTCTACTAATGTTTTTATTATTTTATACTTATCTGACTTTTTTTATTGAATTTACTTTTATTGTTTGACATTATTTTAACTTATCAGTCTCTTTCTCTGTATGAGCTCGGCTACACTGTAAATGAGGGTCACCTTCAATGTACAATAAAAATAAAAATATAGTTCACTAAGCTTTCCCTGTGGAGCACCTACATACATAACGCTCACCTTGGGTGTCCAGGCATGTGTTGTCTCCTCTTGGGAAGGCAGCTTACGGTGCCTTTTAACCTTTCCACAAGCTCTCTGCTGGGGTCCTGCCTCCCCTGCTCCTCTTCCTCAGGTGGGCCTGGATCTGCAGTTATTTCACATTTAGCACTTACATATTTAGAGCAAATAATCAGCAAGTGATGATCATTGTTAATTTCACAGATTAACATTACTCTCATTAACAAACTGGAATAACAAAAATCCCTGAAGAGTATTTAAGGCTTGAGTCATGCGAAACAGACGTGCGTTTTTACCTTCCCAGTCTTTCCTCAGACTTTCACATTTAGATGCGACTGCTTTCTCTACCTCTTTTTGGGCTTTCTTTCTTTTGCTCACAGGCATTTTCTTCTGCTTAAACTCCTGAACATCCCATTCTAAATCCCACAACCAAGGGTCCTCCTTGTACCTAATCAGAAAACAGATATGCACTACGCATGTCAGACACTTAAATGACGATACGATGATAAGAAACTTAAAACTATAAGAGATTCAATCTCTCTGAACTATTTCTAAATGTGATAAGCTGTACTTATCTTATTTTGATACAGCTAAACCTACAATCATCTTTGATTAGGTACACATACCCTCTATTTACACTCACTGTCCATTTTATCAGCTCCACTGACCATATAGGTGCACTTTATAGTTATACAATTACAGACTGTAATACATCTGTTTTTCTGCACACATTATTAGCCTCCTTTCACCCTGTTCTTCAATTTTCAGGACCTACAACAGAGCAGGTATTATTTGGGTGGTGGATCATTCCCAGCAGTGCAGTGACACTGACATGGTATGTGGTCCTGTGGGGGTCATAACCACTGAAGATCAGGGTGAAAAGAGGTTAACAACGTGTCCAGAGAAAGACTACAGTCTGTAATTGTAGAACAACAAAATGCACCTGATGACATGGACAGAGTGTAAAAACAAACGTTGTGTACCTAAAAGAGTGGCCAGTGAGTGTATAATGTATTTCTGAAGATCTCAGATCAGACTACATGTAGATACTGCAAACTGGTAAATATACTAAGCACAAATAAACACAGCTTACATGTCTTTAAGCTACTGGCTATCTGAGGAACAAACAAAAACACTTTAGAGCCAAGCCCTTGTGGACCTTCACCTGTCATCCTGCAACAACTGGCAAGCATCATCTGCCAGAATCATCAGAGATTTCTTCATCTCTCTCTGCAGCTCCTCATATGTGTCCTGGGCATCCTCCAAATACCGCCCCCAGCTCTGATTGACAGGCAGGTAGCAGACACCCATCTCCAGCATCCCTGCAAATGTCACTGGATGAGGACACCTACAGAAAAATGTATAAATATGGATGACAGTTCATATGAATGCATAAACTGCAAGAGTTAAACTGCAAGAGCTGATCCAGCAGGAAGGGCGTGGGCAGAGTGGCCCATATGTGGAACATCATACCGTTCCATGAAGAGAGAAAGCTGTTGGACAAACACCTCATGAGTGGCCAGAACATCTGTAGCACAATACAGCATCAGCTCCTGGACAACAAACAGTGAAAACAAATGGCATTATAACACGATTTTCACAAAAAGATCAGATAGTACTGACCATAAACCTACCTCTGGCTTAATAAACTGTTAATGTTTTCACTTACCTGAAAATTGTTCCTAACATCACGCAAACTGCCCTTCACAAAAATATCCCTGGGCTCTTTCTTTAGAGGATCTCCTCCAACATAGAGAGCGTGGACATCAGCCAAGTTATTAATGCTGCTTATGTTAACCCAATCCCAACATCCAATCTATAAGTAATGCACAGAAACACTTCATTTAATTCACATGTAGTATTTAACATTTTATTATGAGCTTCACAACCACCTTAATTCAGCAGTCTGATCATGTAAAAGTGGGTAGACATTTATACAACATTTTATATATAAAAATATAAACTTGCTATAAGTCTGATATACATCAAATATACTACATATATCCTGGCATAGAGGTCCTGGGGTTGGTGTTAATAAAACAGTCTATATTAACTCTCTGTAATATAAGCTTCTGGGAAGCGTTACCGCAGCATCCAGTGTAAGACTGTCAGACTCTGTAAGAGCTTCATCCCCCAGGCCATTACACTTCTAAATTGTAACAGCTCACACAACACACACCGAACATTTTAAAACTTATCACCTTTATCTTGCAGTAACTCCATGTATACTATGTATACCACAATAATACCAATGTGCAATAGTTGATGTGCAATATATCCATATCTACATATACAGCATAACACTCATTTATATACCTGTAGTGCAATAATCTTGTGTAATAATTTTCTGGCTTTTTATATACCGGTATGTATTTTACATTCTTTACGCATACCTCTATATTTATACATACTGTGGCTATAATTCTGAATTTATAGTGTCTTATTCTGTGTAGTTGTATGTATGTATGTATGTGTTATTGTCTATAGTTGATTGGGAGTATGTATTTTAACTATGTCTTAGTATTATTTTTATTTTGCCTAGCACATTGGAGTTTTAGAGAACCGCAATCTCGTTTAGCTGTGCACTGTTGTGTGTTGTCTAAATGACAATAAAGTTTACTTTGACTTTGACTAAGTATACAGACCCCTGGACCCTCAGGGCGGCGACCAAGCTTCTTCATGTGCTCTTTGACTTCATGAAGGCCTCGTCTCTTCCCATACTTGCTGGCCATCCAGAGAGAACGCTGAAAACCTGTGAGTCCCGAGATAGCCATGTGGAAACTCATTGTGTCCAGGAAACGCACCTTTGAGCCCTGATTATGAATCACAATATAAATGAAAGATGTATTTTGTTGCTTTTAGTACAAACTTGTAACAATAAACAAGACCAACATAACACAGTTTACATTACTGTAATATTTTTAGGTAAAGATTTAATTTCAGATCAGTGTCAGCATGGTACAAATGCCTACTTTCAGAAGGTACTGCTCTTTAATGTGTGCTCGGTCAAAGCTGACGTTGTGTCCCACTATGAGCCTTTCTTTCCATTGTCCACCCTTAGGCCTGCTGGAGTTCAGTGGAGTTTCCAAAGGAATGAGGTCTGCTAACGTCAGTTGACTGGACCAGGTATACCTCTCCTCAATCAGCCGCTTACTGCACCATGAGTACCTTCAGCATTCACAGATAGATGGACAGACAGACATCATTATGGTCATTAACATCTACCAGCATAGCATCTCTAAAGCTTATTATTCAGTGCAGTCCATTGTTATTGTTTGTGTTTGTATCAAAACACTAATTACTCAATCAGAATTGGTTGATTACTTCACAGCCCTAATTAGATCATCATAAATCACGTAGCTGCAAAGAGTTGAAGATTACAAATTTCAAAGGACTTAAAGCAATAATTAGTGAGTATGTGCTCTTGTATCCATAGGCAGCTTTACAGTTTTATGGAATGATGGTAAAAAGAGCACTAAAAGCCATGTCTTACCAGGCGGTTGGAGAAACAGCAACTGCCAGTGTGGGACAGTGACCCTCAGCCATACAGACTTCCACATCAAAAACAAGGGCATTCTCATCTGGGAAATCCACCTTCCTGTGTTGTCCATCCAATCCATACTGCGTCCAGCCCACTTCCCAAGCCCACATTTGGGGCATCGGAGGGAGATTTGCTTGCTGAAGCTGACTAGCTGCCTCCAAGTAGGGTAGGCCTTGTTTCTGGGCAAGAATGCGAAAGTGACCATCAATATCCTCACCATACATCTGCGGTAGTTTTAGCTCCACATCAGATAACATCACCGCCTCCTTCCCCCAGAGTTTATGTTTCCCCAAATGCCTTATGCTTCGCTCTATGTCATCATCTGTGTAATTCTGCGCTGAGCTGCGAAAGATCTGCTCATGCAAATTCCTGGAGAGCATCTGAATGTTGAGGGGGTTCATGCGGGTCTCGCTGGAGCTCTGCTGGAGCTTGGCCTCTGCAGTAGCTGTGCACCATCGCCTCCATAAAGCAGCTGTGGAGCATCTCCATGGCTGATGGACCACTAACCTAAGCATCTCTCTTCAGCCCAGAGCGTAACTATTCAGGAGGTCCTGGAAGTGAAATGAAACACATGAAATAGTTGAAAAATGAAAACTAAAATAATTTGAATAATTTCATCACAGTTTTGTGTTATAATAGGAAGTGCAAAATAAAGTCTAAACAAGCTTATTTGAGCAATGAATTGGGGTTGTCGCAACACTAGAATGTTGATACTGATACCAAGTGCAGCATTGCAATACTTGATAACTAGTACTCTAGCTGTAAACTAAAACACTCATCATTGTCTTTAATGCAACATGTTTATTTGATAGAACACACATTTCTATATTTTTACAGTTTGAAATTTACAAAACTCTTCAGCTGTCAATAAAATAGGAAGATGAGGCAAAATGCAGCAAAATGTGACCACAAAATAGTGCAGCTGGTTAATTTTTAAATAGTAATAAAAGCTCTAGAGTATAGATTTGATTGCCAAATGTAAGTATTGAACAGTTTTGAAACTTAGTTATCAGTTACATGCTTTGTAAGCCAACCACGTTCATGACAGGAAAATTACCCTAAAAACTGATGACTCGACCACATGTTCAGGAAGGAGAGTCAATGCAGACAGTCTAACATTTACAGCAGCTGAAGTTACACATCAGACATCAGCAGAACTCTCCGCGCTGCCAGTTACCAACTTTATATAAACACTAATGACAGGACTGCTGGCATACTTAACTCCAGCTTGATCTAACTTTTCAGCACAGCTCCCTGCAGAAACGCTACCCAGGCTTCTCGTTGCACAGCTTTTTTACTAAAGACTGAATTTGCAAAGCTGATCTCACAATCTTACCAAACCCTACACATGACCACCAGAGCACCATGACCTCTCATATCACCGCTCCATTTTGTCCACAGCGACACCACGTGGCCGAGGGTGGTGGTGACAGTCCAGTTCAAACCAATGACCGTATAAAACATTCAGTTTATCTCACATTTGAGGACAATTTACACACGTTCATTGATGTCGATATCAGCACTCTCAGTCATTCTTCCCCTGTAATCATCAATTACACGTGAAGCTGATCTTCATAATGCAACTCGCGAGTGTAATAGCGGTCTATCTTTTTAAAACAGACATTTGTATATTAACAGCGGTTGTTATCATAAGATTGTGGTAAAAGCGCTGAATTCTATTCACACACACAAAATATAGATTAAAGATTTAAACAGTAAGAATGTCCTCCATTCTGCAGCGGCCTCGTGGCCTAATGGATAAGGCGTCTGACTTCGGATCAGAAGATTGCAGGTTCGAGTCCTGCCGGGGTCGTGGTTTTTCTAAGTTTTCAGGACACGTGCCATTTAATTAAACACACTAACTAAACGTCTCAACATCTGCTGTGGCGGAAAGTTTTTTTTTTACCTTTAACATATTTTGCAGATATATGACTTTCTGACGTGCGTTTAAAAGTATATTAATTGTATATATTTTCTAAAAGCATTAATTTTCTAAATGCATTCAATGCATTTTGTGATTTTTAATTCTATCCGCCTATTTGGTCTATATGACAGTAAAACAGCCTAGTTTATTGTTTATTAGAGCATATACTACTTTGTTCAGTACTACTTCAGCAAAACAGAAAATATATGTACTGTGAGCTGAACGTGACAGAAGATACATTCATGTTATCTTAAAACAAACCGGTATGATATAGTAAAACCCGATCCTAAAAATGAAAGTATGTTATATTGACTGTGGGTTAATATCTACTTTCAGTCAGGCGTAAGAGATACTGCAGTAGCTCACTGTCACCGCCAGGGGTCAGTGTTTCCACACATATGAGCACAACCACAAGTGATTCAGTGGTCTCCGATATATGTCGTGTTTGGGCACCACTTTGGCTTTTTGCATTGTTCGCGTTCAGTAAATGTAAAATACTGAATGTTAACTTGGATAAATTATGTTTTTTTACAATCGAATAAATACAGTTAAACTGTTTATATGAGAGAGGGTGTGATGTGGAGCCCGTCTCATTCGTGTTCCAGACAGTTAAGCTTGGTTTGAGTCTGTAATTAAAGATATTAGGTCAAATATCCTGATATAGCCTATGCCTTGATCCTGAACTGTGTCTTGTTTTAAATCTTTGTGATGGTGAATGTTCAGCCGCGTATGTGTGAGAATAGCAAATCCACGTCAAGAACAAAATCAGACCAACCGTGCACAACGTATTCTGCGTAATTAACGTAATCGTTGTATTCTGGGCCAAAGTAAGTGACGTATGCAAACGTAGCAGTCTTGGGCTCTTTACTCTGTCTCTCTTTTATATAAGCGAGCACTGCACACAGTCACTTTCTCTGTTTTTTATTTATACACGTGGTTAAGTAAACATTTACAATTTGTTGTAATGGCTGAAAGCCATTCCAGGTGACTACCTCATAAAGCTCACTGAGAAAATGCCAAGAAAGCTGCATCTAAGCAAGAGGTGCCTACTTTGAAGAATGTAAAATATAAACATGTTCTGGTTTGTTAACTTTGTTTACTAAATAATTACATATGTGTTTCTTCATAGTTTGGATGATTTTAGTATTAATCTACAATGCAGACAATTTTTAAATAAAGACAAACTACTAAATGTCCAGAAGGTCTGTCCAAACGTTTGACTGGTACTGTATGTTTGATTTTCAGAACATTAAGTTAAGCTAAATTGGACTAGGCTTAACAGTCTTTATGTCCAAACCTGAAAAGTCTATTTTTTCCTGTTAAGTCTACACCGCATGAAAGAAAGATTTAAAAATTTTGCAGTAGGAATGGAAATTATGAGCATGGAAAATTCAATCACTACAAATACTCTGGAATTTCTGTTCCCTGTCTGCCAAAAGGCTTATAGTGATGCTTTTAATTGTCATGTATGAAGTAAATATTTTTCTGTCTGTGGACCACAAATGCACATCCACACAGAGACCTTCACCCAGTTAAAGATCTGGTCTTGTGATCAGAAGGTTGACAGTTTAATCCCTTAGTAGGTCATGACTGGAGAGCCCTTGAGCTAAGCACCTAACCCCCGACTGCTCCCTGGGTGCCATGGATAGGCTAAACACTGCACATGTTCACAGCCTAGTGTGTGTGTTTCACTGATTGCACACAGGCCTTTTTTGCTACACAGAAGTTGAGTTTTGACTTACACAATTTTTTAATCTGTCTTATTTAATAAACTATAATGAATGGCATGTATTTTGAAGACCAACGTTTCTCCCTCAGCTTTTATGTTAAAGGGAATAGAAGCAGAGTAAACAGGCAAGGACACAGATTTGCCAGTGAATGGGCTCTTGTCTTAGATCACACCCACAATTTCGCTATAGCTTTGGGGCCTGCTGTTTGTGTGTGGAGGGGGGACTGCCTTAAACAAACTACTGGGAGTGTGTGCAAAAGCAGCCTTGGTGCTGAGGATACGTTAAATCAGCATGCTTAGGACCTCAGGCACGTATTGCAGTGTCTGAAAAGCCTGGCCAGCCTCTGACTGATGCTATTCATGGCCAGGGAGAAAGGTCAGGAGGTCAGGCCAGTTCACAAGCTCCACCACCATTCTTATGCTAACCTATAACACAGTCTACATCCTCCGGCTCAGGGCTCTGAGGTTAAACCATACAGAGACACTCTATGGCTCCAAAAAGGAGCGGTCTCAGAAACTTTAGCTAGTCTAACGAAACTGAAATAAGACTTAGAGCTCTACTAAAAGCTCTCAGTGTATTGAGCTTTGAGGCAGAACAAAATAGCATTTAGATGCAACAGGCTAGCTCACTCACTGAAAACACAGAAAGAGAAGATGGACATGGGCTATGTGACTGGAATACACAAGGAGGTGGCCCTTTTAAATCGTAAAAGAAAAAAGAAAAGCAAAGAAACAGGGCTGTGTTTTGTAGCTACAGATCAGAGTGCTCTGCCTTATAGAGACTGCATGTTTATTTAAGTGTCGTGTAAAACATGGAAACATATTGGCGGCAGCCCACCGTCCAGCTCAACGGTCACAAGGGAATAAAAGGAAATGGCTCTTAATTAGTGGTTCTTGACCTGTGATTCTGAGTGCTGACCTCTGGCCCCTCTGGTCTGCTTTATTGATCTCTAGGGGAATGGCCAGAGGGAGACATTCACCCCACCAACCGGTCCCTGTCCACCCCACCATTAGCCTACAGCTTCATTCACCTCAGGGTCAATGTCAAATAGGGTCAATCAACTGTCCATTTAGTGGCTCACGGGAGTCAAGGTCAGTAGCATTGACTTTTCATTTACTTATTTGAGCAAATATTAGATTTAAATAAGATTAAATGTATAAAGATTATTATTATTATTATTATTATTATTATTATTATTATTATTCCAGATTTGTAAGTTCTTTTTATTCCAAATTTGATTTGATCTTATTCTAAATAAAAAACCAAATCCTTGGGTTAGTTTCTGACCAACACTGGAGAGATAAGGCAATAGTTTCCTTAAAAGGTCTGTTTACTTCAATCATAAACATGTCTGTGCTATCAAGAAATCTAATTTTGTACTATACAGCTGAATTGATAATATAAGAGTAAATGCTTTAGTCTTTAGTGATCACACATCAGCATCCATTTGAATTTTTAAAATACAATTTCTATTGTTTTCATAAAAACAGTTGTCCCATTTGACCAAACATGTTATATCATAGATTTAATAAGATACATCTTTTTCGCCACATGGTTTTATCAGTTTGAAAAATGTCTTTGTGCTCTGGTAAGGTCAGAGAAAATACCAGCAGACTCTTATTAGCAGATACAATCATTAATGTGTTAAAAAAAAGTAAAGTTTTTTTTTTCATTTTAAAATAAAAAAAAATTAGAATGTAATATTTTATGGTCATAAGGTTAAAACATAATGTAGGTATAAAGCAAATGATCTGCTGTCTGAACTGTGCTGCACCATATCACATTACCTAATACTCAGTATTTCTGCTACTGTTCTTGAAATTTCATTGTGTCATTCAGTTTATCTACTTCATGTTATCTAAGATATTAATTAACAACCGCTGGTCATATATATGTATAAATATGCAGGCAAAAGAAGATGTACGGTACCACTCAAATGTTTGGACACACCTTCTCTTTCAATGTTTTTATTTAATTATTTTTCCTACATTGTCAGTAAATACTGAAGCCATCCAGACTATGAAGGAACACATAAGGAATCATGTAGTAAACTTAAAAGTGTTAAAGAAACCAAAATATGTTTTAGATTTTAGATTCTTTAAAGTAGACACACAACTGATGTCTCAAACACATTAAGAGGCAAGAAATCCAAGTCATGAACTCTTGTCAAGACACAGCTGATAACTGAAAGCCATTCCAGGTGACTACCTCATAAAGCTGACTGAGAAAATGCCAAGAAAGCTGCCATCTAAGCAAGAGGTGCCTACTGTGAAGAATGTAAAATATAAACATATTCTGGTTTGTTTAACACTTGTTTGTTTACTAAATAATTACATATGTATTTATTCATAGTTTAGGTGACTTTAGCATTAATCTACAATGCAGACCATTTTTAAATAATGAAAAAACACTGAATGTCCAGAAGGTGTCCAAACTTTTGACTGGTACTGTACGTCTATTTCTCTTGCATACTGCTTATCTCCCTTCCATTTTAAACCTCTATTACTTTCACTGGGATGAATACATTTATGTCTAAGCACTGTGGAGTTGTTTTTGGTTGTATCCCTTTAAAAGTACCATAGTAAAACTATCATGGAAGAACCATGTTTTTGGACACAGTGGTTAATAATATGGTTGACCAAAATGTAATATTAGGATAAAGGGTATAATCTACTACATTGGTAATACAGTAATATAATTAATTTTGTCATTATAATACAACTTGTTGTGCTATATTAAATTAAAATGTAACAGCTATAGATTGCAAGGTCAGGTTAAACACTGGTAGGTCTAAACCCAAAATATGGCTTTTCCATACTGAGAGCTATATGATAAGGAATAACCATGGTATAAAGTCACAAATTTGAAAGCATGACATTATGTGTAAAAATTGTGTAATAATAATAGTAAGGTAGGGTGAATTAATGGTGATTGGGACAATGCGACAGTATACCTTATAAACCTTATACAAGGTTTTATACAGGGTTTTAACCTTATACAGATTTGTGTGCGTATATGTGTGCGTATGTGTATGTGTGTGTCTATGGGGAAGCTTTCAGTCATCTGACAGTTTTACCACAGACTAGTAGCTAAAAGCTAATCTGGAAGCTAATTATAGCATGAATGTTGCTCCACTTTTAAATGCTCTCATACAAATACTAAACCAACTGTCGCTTTAATGCTACTTTTTTAAATCTATTTTTACAAAAGTAATAGTCACAACACTTTTGCTGTCCACCAAGCATATAAACGTAAACATTAGCCCAAGTAGCATGCTGCTAATGCTAGGTTTCAGATTAGCTTTTGTCCTCTAAAGGAGTCATTGTGTGTTAATAATGTATCTAATTTATTATACGTACATGTTCTGTAAATTCAGTTTAATTTTGTCTAGTTTTAGAGGGGATTTTTTAATGAGTTTGTCCTGTTGGGAGTCTTTTTCTCTATTAAGTGCCCTGTCCAGGGTGCTGATGTTATGGACGTAATTTAAATATATATTATTTCAACAGGAATATTTGTACCTTTAATCACACAAATAGTGCTCTAAATTTAGTTGATATTATTAGTAATAATTTATCAAGGTAGAGGTATTACACACACACACACACACACACACACACACACACACACACACACGCAAGATTTAAAGTCAAATAATATTTTATGGTCAATTGGATAATTATTTTTCACAAAACATTTAAAAAAAACATGAAAAAAAAGTATTTTAAAGACCAAAAGTGAAGCAAAAGTTACAGTAAACCAATAAAAGTCATACAATACATAATACAGACTGGGACTCACATACAAATAAGATAAACATGTTAATTAACATTTTGAGCAAAAATACAAAGCAGCTCCCAACTGGAATATTACAGAATAAGATTCCTCTTCTGTGAAGTGTTTGAGGCCGTCTGCCCTTTTCTGCTGCAGTGAACATATCAGGAGAGTTTAGATCTGCAAAAAGAAGAAAAAACAGTCATGAGATTACTGTAACGTCACACACATAATTAAGAGTTTAAACAGTGAGAGCTGCTTAAGTGTGTAGGTGTAATTGATATTATTATTCAACTTTAACATGTCTTATTGTAAGTCATCATGCAAAAGACCGTCTGAATGTAAGATGTATAAAAAACCTTGCAGCAGAGTAATGATCATAGTGGTTTAATGTGTCCATACATTTCTCGCTAGTCAAACACAAAATAAAGGATGGTCAATCAATCTTTCTTTTTTCTCGCACAATAAGTCTTTGCAAATAGAGTGTCAACTCTTTCACAGTTTCAGAATGATACACAGTGGATCTTATCCCTTTTATCACTGTAGGGGAGCATATCAGACTCTTTCTCTGTCAATTTCACCCCACTCTCACACGCAAGCTTTGCTTTTCTCTTCTCTGTCTGCACAACGCAGGGTTTGTCCTTTTTGTCTTTTTGTTGCTCTTTGATATCTATTTTTTCACCACGCTCACTCTTTGGACTTCATGCAGCTTATGCAAATCACTTTTCTTTTATTTCTCCCTCCCCTCCCAGCAGCATGCTGGACTAGAATGGAAACCAAAAACACACACAACATGCATGCAGGCACACACACCCGCGCGCGCACACACACATTTAGGCACTCTCTGGAAGAGCTTGTTTGTCTCAAACTTCTGTGCTGCGTCTCATACACAATTAACACAAATTTGTTCTACATTGACTTTACACTTTTAGAGTGTATTAATCTATGAACAAGCACAAATTTGTTTTAATACAGTGTCAGGACATGGAAGACGACGTCTTGTTTTTACATAATCTGTAAACAACAGCTGTCTTTGGACATTTCTAGAATAATAGACCTAATAAAAAAAAGATAAGAATGCTTTACCATCTCTTATAAGGGTACATTTTTGGACGTTGTGTTCTATCAGCAATTATATGTCAGATATGTCAATTATGTCTATATGTATAAAAGCGGAAATATGTTGGTTGTGACACTGTAGTTGAGATATCTTTTCCCCCAGTTTATTTTACACTGAGCCCAGAAAGTTTGTCCTGAGAATCTAATTAGGACATCGTGAAAACGGGAAACAAAACAGAAAAAAGATCCAGTAATTTGAGATTATGGATTTCTGATATTCAGGAGCTATACTGATCAACATTAAAACAAAAAGGCTTGAAATATGTCAAATTTACATGTAATGAATAAAAAATATATATGATATTTTAACTTTTTGAATTGATTCATGATCAACAATGAACATTTTCACAATATTCTATTTTCTATGTGGCACTGTATGAAAACAAGCACATGCACACTCTGCTATTTAATGTATGATACAGGTTAAACTTGGGCCTCTAATATTAAAACTTTACTTTGAATAGCTGCAGACAGCAGGCTGAGGCAATGGCTAGACTGGATCTGTGGGGGGGCTGTGTGGTGTAAATGGGGGTGCAGCAGTGCTGGGGGTGAGTAAGGGGGTGTCTGCAGAACTAGAGGCTCTGACATTCCCAGGCTCCGGGGCTGTGCCCAGCTGCGGAGGACGAGGGGTGGGGGGCACTCAGGGTGGGGGCTTTGGCGAGGAGGGGGGCACATGTCGAGACGGCCCTGACAGCACAGCCTTTTCACAGCCACATTACTGAGACAGCCAGCCTCCCTACCATAGCAACCTCCACACAGGTCAGAGGCTAAGAGAGAGAGGGATGAAGAGAGAGAGAGAGAGAGGGGAATCGAGATTGGGACTGGCCACAGTCAAGATGTCTCTACAGCAATGAACTTGAACTTGATGGACAGCTTAAGGTCATTTTCTGTATTAAAAGCAGCTCAGTAGATATAAGATTGAGGCACTATACTAGTTTAATATTAATAGAAAAGAATATAATTAAGATGTATAATGTTCAGAAATAATTTAATATTGAGGAATATTAGAATTATTAGTACTGCTAAAAATACATAAAAACATCTACATTTTTTAATAAAAAAAATATAAAAATAGCTACATTTTTAAAATAAAAATATATAAAAATAGCTACATTTTTAAAATAAAAATATATAAAAATAGCTACATTTTTTAATAAAAATATATAAAAATGGCTACATTTTAAAATAATACAGTGTATAAAAATAGATACATTTTTTAAATACAAATATATAGAAATAGCTAAATTTTTTAAATAAAAATATATAAAAATTGCTACATTTTTAAATAATAATACAGTATTTAAAAATAGCTACATTTGAAATATATTCTTTTTTTAATGGGGGCAAAAACAAAAAGTAACACAGAAGTGCCTTATTTATCCCAAATGTCAGTGAACTGTCAGGGAATACTTTGAGGACCAGTGTAACTCCACTGTGATTGCTTCATCATTCACGTTCTTTTATCATCTTTCACTACAGTATTTTGCTTCATATATTTCATTGTGATTCAAAACAGAAAAAGCCTCTCGATGGACTGTGTATTTTGAAAATCAGCACATATTTCTGGCTGTTCACTGATAATATTAAGACAGCTTACTGTAAACTCAGTGATGTGTTTCTAATTAACTGCACAATAAATCAAGAATAAAATAAACATTTTAGGAAGGAAAGACAATCTAAAAGAAACTTAAAGACAAAAAAGCAGGTCACACTCCAGCCTACCGCTCCCATAACCCCCAGTGTGATTATCCAGCAGCGCTGTATTAGCAGCTCTGGCCAGCTCTAATTCTTCCTTACTCTCATTTCACTCTTATGGAGGACCCCTGCCTCTGGGTCCCTTATGCAGACAGCTTCTAATCTGAAAAGCCTGGACTGGAAGAACTTCTGTGTCTTCCTGGGAGATACTTAAGACATTCTTTGTGATAGATTAGTCTCGGCCAAAGTTGCATTAACGGACAAAGATTAGGCCTGACCTACATTGGATGTCATCCAAGGCTTTAAATGGCGTGTGAGGGTGGTTTAATAGTCCTGCCAAAGCTGGTGGATCCTCTGTATTGTCCACACTTACAAGTATCAAAGGCCTTGGCATGACACGAGCACTGACCTCTAATATGATTAGAATGGCATAATAGAAGAGTTTTTTGGGGTTTACTGTCAAGAGTACCTTAAAACTTAAAGCAATGCCCCATGTGTATATGTAACATGAAAACTCAAATTAAGCCATCTACAGACATCCATGTCTGCCATTTGTCTGTCAGCACTGAGCTTGAGTGAACATTTGTAAACATCCCTTGTTGCTGCTCCTAAAACAATGGAAGAGGATTTACTGTACCTTATTAAGGAGATGCTAGAGTCATCAGCAGTGGTCCAATGACATACAAAGACAGATCTTGCAGTTTGACCCCCCAGGCACTTGACCTAAATTTGAGCTAAGTGTGCCTGAGCTTCATTTAAGCTTGGTGGGTTTTATTATATGTGTTAGAGTTTATTGTCTCAGGCTCCTCACTCTCCTACAATTCATTAATGTCCAATAAAAGTCTTATATAAAAGTACAGACTTATGGATTGTTGATTTGCTAAGTGAGAATATGTTAACACATTATCTGTAGGAAACAAGCTTAAACATGGTATTTCTCTGTATATGTTTGTTCTATTTATTTGCTATAGTTAAGACATTAAAACTAAAACTTTTTATAGGCTTTGCTCCCTAAAATGGCAAATAAACAGCATGCTTGCATTAAAATGTGCAGAGGTCTTATTTTGACTGATGCAAACCTGTTTAAGTGGTTTAGATTATGGGGACATCATTGGTATTTATGCTGACTCTTCTTTACTTCACCGGTTAGAATCAGTGCATCACAGCTCTCTACGTTTCATATGAATTCACTGTCTCACACACAGCACTGTGTACTTTATGACTTGGTATCCTAGCCTAAGGAGGCAGCATCACTGGTATATTTTTATCAACAAAGCTTTGCTGGGTAAACTTTTCTCTTATTTGTGTCATATTTTATCACGTGTGCACAGTTTGTATGATTCCAGTTCTTCTAAAATGTTGCTCTACAAGGTGCCTAAAATTAATTTAGAACTGGGCCAAAAAGCTTTCTCCTACTGGTCACCGTGGTCATGGAATTATCTACACAACAAACTGTAGCTTAATCATTTTGTCTCCTTGAGTCAGTTCAAATCCTTGGTAAAGTTGGCAGCACGGTGGCTTAGTGGTTAGCACGTTCGCCTCTCAGCGCTGGGGTTCGAGTCCACATCTGAGTGGAGTTTCCTTGTTCTCCCCGTGTCTTCGTGGGTTTCCTCCAGGGACACCAGTTTCCTCCCACAGTCCAAAAACATGGACGTCAGGTGGATTGGCTACTCTAAAAAAAATTACCCTGGTGTGTATGAATGTGTATGTGTGTATGCCCAGATATGGTTGGCACTCTGTCCTGGGTGATCCCTAGTGCTCGATTCAGTCCTCCAGGTGGACGGTCGCTTCCAGGTTGAGAGTACGCTGTGCACGATTGGCTGCTGCTTCTCACCAGTGTGTGTGGTTGAGTGTGTGTAAGTGGAGTGTGTTGATTGTAAAGCGTCCTTGGGTATATAGAAAGGCGCTATATACGTGTAACCTTCCTTCCTTCCTTCCTAAAGTTTGACCAAAGCATGGAGCTGTTACTTTTAGCTGGATTTGTGTTTGTTGTCTGTATTATGTATGGAACTTCCTGGTTAAATAAAGTCAGAAAATAAAAATAAAAAATGCAATGGTGATAAAGCATATAATAATAAAGTGTGATGAGAATGTTGTCTCCATGTATTTGGTCCTAATGCCAGCTGACTACAGCATCTGTTACACACACACACACACACACACACACACACACACACACACACACACACACACACACACACACACACACACACACACACACACACACACAGACCTATGCATGTTCCCCACACATGCTGCTACTGTTGTGCAGTCACAGCATTCTTATTTACAGTAGCGAGAGGACAAAACTAAACATGGCGCCTCATCTCCCTCTCAACGTCACATGCTTCCCCTTTCTCCGAAACGATCAATCTACAAACCCACCTCGCCCGTTCCTCCTTCAGCACCTCTCTCACATTCGCCTGCTTGGATATTCTTGCCCCTGTTTTTTGCAGACTAGGACAGATTAGCAGGATCTGTACTTTACTGTGTTCTGACATTCTGTCATTCTCTTTCCCACTATCTCAACCTCCCTCATTGTTTCTTGATCTCTTTGCTCTGAAGGGTTAAAACTGCAGAAGGTGACATGATATGATGCTGATCTTCATCATCAACACACCTGTACCTGCCTATAGTTTGTTGTATATGTTTATCAACAGCTTCAATAACCTAAACCTAATGAGTGCTACATATAATAGCATATCATACATAATGAGTAATGACCAAGTAGAACATACATCAGGTATGAGATCACCATTATATCACATCACTGATATGACATCACCATTAAAAATACTGAAGACGAGATCGTGGACGCAATTTTGGTTTATTTTCAAGCTACTAGCAGTCAAAGGTTATTAATCATGCTTAGATTTAAGCTATAGGATGCCACTTCTAATGCTGGGATTAAACATAACAGTTATTATGTTTGTTTGCTGCGCCACTCTAATGTTATGTGTTATGAATTATGCAATTAACTGTATTTGATTTATATGGTGTTGACAGATCTGAGACTCGAATTCTTGTCAATAAATGATAAAAACATGGCAAACATGTGAACGATAGGGTTTTTCTTTCTGCACAATAATGTTTCATCTAATTCAACCCATAGTAAGATATCTTCTCTTGTACTTATCAACACAAATGTGATATAAACGGAACATTCAGTGTAGGGTTGTCACAATACCAGAATTTTGGCATTGTGAGTCGATATTTTGACTATAAACTAAAAATTTCTTCAATTTTCTACATTTTATAGCTTAATTAACGTCTGTTCTTTTAAAAAATAATCTCCGTAATCCATACAGAGCTCAACAAATACAGTAAAATACACAAAATCCATTATCTAAATAGTTTTAATATTAAAAAAATTTACTAATTTTTTAAATGTATTTAAAGGTATGTCATGTCACACGTCGTCATCGCTTTGCGATGGTGGGCTGCACAGACGAGTCACAGTTTTTGACTTCATTTGTGCTCTGTGGGATAAATAGACTGACTAAGCATCCCAATCTCTTGTCAGCCCTGCAGTCGACTCGATGTTGTGCTAAGTTGCACCTAGCATACACCTCATCATGAAAAATCAACATCCAGTGTTATTAGCAGTAAAGCAACATAACACTTAAAGTTGTAAGAACCATGCTGCAGTCCACAGTTCCAGGTCCCGTTGGATGGGGAGTGTGATCGCTCTTTGTCTGGAACCTCCTCTTCGACCTTACCATCAAGGGTGGCCCTACCAGGAGCATAGCTCCAGATGGTATCGCTCTTAGATTCAAATGTTCTCTCAAGCTTCTCCACCACGGCAAGGTAGCGATCTCAGGAGAAGTAAAGGTATTGAAAGTTAAAGTATAGAATTGACCGCCAAATTTAAGTACTGAAAAGTTTTGATACTATAAGTGAGAAAAAAATTATATCCAATTACACCATGACTTTATTAGCACTGGTGGGAACTGCAACTCTGAAGGGTTAAAATATTGATTTAAATGATTTTCAAACATGACAGTTTATTGTGCTATATTTTTTTGAGCGCTCTTAAACGTTTGTAGTGCCTACATTAATCTGTAAGGTACTTTTCACATGTTGGACATGGTCACATGCTCTTTTCAGTCAGACCACTCCAACCAACAACATCTCTATCTCTGCCAGACAAGCTTTAGGAGTGAGTAGACCAATTAACATGATCAGGTGGCCTACAGCCTCCTCCTGTACACATACACACACGTATGTACACACACACACTCACACACACATATATGCTCATATACAAAAGCTCTCCAATCTGCATAACAGTCTCATGTCTTTGGCATCTGCTCGTGTCTGGTCTGCTTCAGGCTTTCCCACCCTGCCCCCCTTCAAGCAGCACTGGAGAAGTACCAGTCCTGACAATGGTGGGAACGACAAGGTTCTTTATGAGGGGAGGGGGAGTCCTCCATTGAGGGAGGGAAGACGCGAGTGGGGCAGAATAATAATGGCAGACACCACGTTCTGTTCATTAAGGCATGCTGCTGCAGCTGCTGGCCCCATGGCAGAATGCACTCATCTCACCCTTGCTTGATTCAAAATGGAGGCCAAGAGTGCCAGGGGCACGAAGGTGCCACTTCAGCCATGGTCAGAGAGCCAGAAGAGAGGGAAAATACCCTGCCACATCGCTTTCTTTGTGCATATGCGTACAGCACTGCTACAGAGTAATTACTTAGGTGAGCCATAACTATAACATGATGCAGTTTTCTGCACACTTTGTCCACGATTCGACCATGTCAAGTGGCTGCACATCATCATTTCAACACCATCAATAGTTGGATCAAGGAATTCTGTTGGTTAAGCCCAGTTCATTCATTAGATTTGAATTGTGTAAATGTAAACTATTGTTTTTTCAAGAATGGTCCTTGGATTTGAAGTGTTAATTCTACAAAAATGATTAATTGTTGAAAAATTTAGCCTGTAAAAAATATTAAAAATAAACAAACACTGCTAGGTTCTTTATTTAACCAGAAATGGTGCTGTTATGACATCGGCCCAAACTACCTTCATTTTTAAGGGTGTACAGACCTCATAATCTGAGCATGTTCATTCAGCTTACACATGATTATATTTACTTTTAGTAAAACATCGCCCATAATTCCACTGCAGTGTGGAGAGCAAATTCTACTGACGTCTTTAGAATATTCCCAGCAGATCAGATCTTTTGGGAAATGGGAGGGAAATCAGATACCTACTCATTTGTGTATCCAATGGTTCATTATTTCAATCACTTATTCAGATAACTGACATTTTTACAATGAATCCTGGTTATGGGTTTGGGATGGAGGAGCGAATGGAGAAGAAGGAAAGCCACAGAATGGTGAAGGGTGCAGTTTTCTCAGAATGTATGGGAAGTGCCTCTGGGATGCTGCCTCTCTCATTCACACACACAGGCTCAGGCTTTGGCCCTTTCTTCCCTTTCAATGCAACTACGTCAAGAGCATCTTTGCTCAGCCCACTCATTAGCAGCGCTAGTTGCTTTATTGTCTCCTCTCTATTTTTCTCTCATTATCCACCCCTGACTGCAAACAAAACTATTTACTTTAAGAAATAAAGCAGATTTGAATTGTAAATAAGGTTGGTATAGATGTACGGTTCCCACTCTTTGCCCTAAAAGGAGTTTCTAAATATCCTAATCGAACACTTTTACAGGAGGAGAGTTTACTATGTCTTATTACAGTTATGTATATTATAGAAAGTTAAAGACATAAGAGGGTAAAGGCCTATATGCTTACTGAATTTAAATAATCAGGCTCAGACACTGTACTTGACTGTACAGTTTGTACCTCCCACACGAATAGCAAAGCACTGGCTCTTTTACAGTGCCTTGCAACCTTGTTCACTTAGTTCTATTTGTTCTAAATATTTCTAACAGATGCAAAATATATACAGAAAACAGCCAATCACTAACCAATCAGGCCTGGATTTGCATAACACACACAGATCAATGTGAAATGTTAGAGCAAGCATGGCATTCAACACTTTCTCTACTAGGCAGGATGTTCTTAATACTACAAAGGTTCTGGGAAATTGGTCCCAGTAAGTTTAATCTATATACCACTATATTCAATATATTGCTGCTGTATGTAGAATTATATTCCAATATATAAAATCAGACTTAGTGGGTAGTACATATAAAATCAGTGTTGTAAGAATGATTTTACAGTAAATTTGATTACATATGTATTCATATATATTTTATGATGTCATATATCCTTTAAAGTTTAATTTATCTGAGGTTCTATCACAATAATTGACAAAAATGTGGAAAATTCCACATAATTACAATTATTATCACATGCAAAAGGCAATAAAAGCCTTACGGCCAGTCACAATGTGTCTTATTTGAATCAGCATTGAAAAGAAATAGAGTAAGATACAGTAAATTGAGTTTACAGTATAAAAGTAACCGCAATAACAAACTCTGCTCAGCTCTTAACGAACGTCGTTTGATGTTCATTCGTATGTTAGAGAAGCACAAAGCAATGCTAACAAAGGAAGATGGCAGGCTGTGCTGCAATTGGTGCCAGTTCATTTGTTTTCTTTGCCCCCTCACTCCCCCACTGCCCCATCTACACTCTCACCCCTCCCCAAAAAGCCCTCTCTTCTAATTAGTATAGTAAGATCTGATAGCCAAAGAGATGAGCTACACTGGGGTACCAATCAAATGCATACACGTACATGCACACACATGTACACACACACACACACACACACACACACACACACACACACACACACACACAGTGCTGTCCTCAAATAAAAAAGACCATGATGCAACTCACCTCGTGTGCCAGTCCAGCCATCTTAGCTGTTTCACTGAGATTTCCCTCAAGATGGCCTCCCTCCCTCCCTCGTTGCGCCTGGCTCCAGGGAGCTGACAGGGGTCTTTGTCGATGGCGGCACGGCTTCCCCCGTCCCCCAGAGGGCCACAGATGGCACTAGAGCTTCCCAGGCATAAGGAGACGGACGACGTTCACAGACAGAGTTGTCTTTTCCTCCATGCATCCCTCTGTTTCTCCTCCTTCTCTACGGCATGCTGCCTGTGTTCCTGTCATGTTAGTTCATTACGCCATGTTGTGGATGGGGAGCTCTGAGGATAAAGCCAGAGATAGAAAATGAAAACGAAGCATTATAAAACAATCCTTGTTAATATTGCCAAGCTGGTGCCATGGCAACTGTCTGTTGTTTATCGTTTCACAGATGCTGCATTGCATACGTTCAGTATTGTATATGTTCAGACAGTGCACGTGATGCCAGAACGAGGCGCCATCTTTCTGTCAGACACTAAAGACTCAACTTTCCCTGATAAAGAAAGTCTGAAGCTCTTTTTAAGACATTCCAACCATTCTCCTAAAAACTATGTCTTTTGTATAACAATAATAAAACACCTATAAACAAGGCAGTTCCATTTCAGACACTGTAGACTAATATAAAGGTTCATTCATGTGTAATAAGCTATGAATTAATCACAGTTTTGGTGCAACGGTTTAAAAAATATCTCCACTGATAAAGGGTTGAGGGTCCTAAAAAGTAGCTGAATATTACTTTTACATCTAGAACATCTCAGGCACAGTCATAGCAGTATTAATGTGAAAGTTCTGATAAAACTATTGAGTTATAATACTGACATGACTGATTCTAATAATCAGAATAATCCATCAAAATTTAAATATATTAATACACTATCAAATGATATTAGCTATATAAATAAGTATATAAATACATTTTAATTATGTGCTTCTTTATATATATATATATATATATACACACACATACATAT